>JAJHUR010121925.1:836-20805 GCA_027495735.1 Lutjanus campechanus | reverse complement strand
ACTTGTCTGTTAGACTCAATATTTGATTGCAAACTAGTTAGAGATAGGACTATTAGTACAATATACGAAATACTGTATTCTCATAACTTGACGCCTCTAGACCGCCTCAAAAATAAATGGGAGACAGATTTAAATGAACCAATCACAGACGACACTTGGCACAAAATAATACATGGAATCTTCTCCTCTTCCATTTGTCTTAGACATGCTGTTATACAGTTCAAAATTGTACACCGGCTGCACTGGTCTAAAGTTAGGCTTTCTAAGATCAAAGCTGACATAGACCCCACGTGTGATCGATGCGGACGAGATCCAGCCACTCTCTTACACATGTTCTGGACATGTCCGAAGCTGTGCACTTTCTGGCAATCCATCTTTGAGACCTTTTCTAAGATTTTTGGGAAAGGGCTTGCGCCATCTCCATTCACTGCACTTTTTGGTGTGGCCCAGATGGATTCCCATCTTGAGATGTGGGAAAGAACAATGTTGGCTTTCTGCTCTCTGCTAGCTAGGAGACTAATATTATTGAAATGGAAAGACCCAACTATTACTGTCCTGTTTATGTTTCGTTGGACCTATGTTGAACTGTTAACTGTAAATTGAAAAACCTTAATAAAAGACTTTGATCAAAAAAAAAGAAAAGAAACTATTTAACCATGTAGCCTGCTTATCCATGGTAGAAGTGCAAAGAGCAGGGAAAGGGGACCTAATCAACAAAATCTGAGCAAATAAACATGATCAGGCGGGCAAAACACTCTGCTGACCGTGGCACACACGCAACGTTTCTGGTGGAAACCCCCGGTTAAGAATAATATAGCAACATGCCATGGGGGCATTGCACCCCCAACCTAACATTGAGGGAGCACCCCCAGTAGATGGCGCCTGTGGGCCTACAAGTGTTTTTGGAGGAGTAGCCTGACCCATAATTAGTTAATTAGTAAATGTACTGTGTTTCATTCAGAATTTGTTTGGGAGAAAACCTATTGTAGATCAAAATAAATACAGTAGTCAGTGTACCACGGGCAATGTCTATCAGTACATTTAAAAACAACAACAACAGACACACACACTGGTGTGGATCACACAGCAGAGGAAGTGTTCTGCAACAACAAAACCAGCTGAGCTTGTGTTGCAGTACAAAGTTCCACAAAGAGCAACGCGACGTCCCACATCTAACCTACTACTTCTTTCAAATGAGGTTCAACGTTTGCACAATTTCTCTTGACTGTCCATCAATATTATAACATTAGCGCAGCACTGTCACAGCCTGTGCGAGTACCACAGAAAGTAGCCACAGCCCTGCAAAACCAACAGTAAAACAACATAAAAAATCATCAGACTTACAGCTTGTGTTGATCAATCCTTGAGCTTCAGTTTTGAAGCAAAGCTTGCTGTGAAACGGCACTTGTTAAGAGAGGAAACTAAAGTGGGTAATTAACTTAGCACGCACATCAGTTTTCCAGTTGTTGTGGAGACACTTCCATCAAAAATAAAAGTTATCCCACTGGGTCTTCACTTCCTTGGATGATGAGAGTAACAACTTTTCTGTTGGTTCCTGCTGCCAACAACAGATAAACTACAATCCCTGATAACGACATACATTTAAGTCTCTATAGGTCTCAGCTCTGGTACAGCCTTAAGATCTTTTTTTTTTTTTTTTTTTAATCTTTCTAATCTTGTTTATTTACCATTTCCACTGTTGTGTTCACCTCTCTGCAATATTTTGTTCTGCAATCTTCCATGAAGAGCACGGAGTTAGATTTGAATTAGATGTAACAACCAGTCCTAAGCTTTCAGAACATTAAGAATAAAAAGAAACCCACAAATGTAACACTTAACTCCACCCGCCCGAGTCCTCTACATAAAACATCAAAGTGTAAAAACTGCTCGGGAACAAAGGGTAATGGCTGCACTCACTCTATGTGATAGACGTTCTCGCCATCTTTCTGCCAGATGTAGGTCATGTTGGGGGGGTCGGCCACTGCCTGGCACCGCAGAAGGGCTTTCTGGGACACGTTGAGAGAGGTGCTTCTGGGAGGCACGATGATGACAGGCGGACCTAGCGGGAGGCAGGTTGCAAAAGACATCAAATTAATTCACATGAAGGGCTGAAATGAACAATTATTTAAGAGAATGACAGGAAGTGGCTCAAAAAAAAAAATTTCAATCACAATTTAATCATGACTCTTAAAACATTCAGAGCAATCGCCGCACCATTTTACGCGGACAGCAGACCTTGATATTGTTCTTGCAAGAGATGGCTGTTCACTCAAAACATTTAGCTGGTTTCAAAAGTTAATAACCTCATCTCTTCAAGCGCACCACTGCCTTCAAAATGAAATGTCCCTTTATCATTGCTTTAAGTCAAGACAGTCAAATGTCTGATCAATGGTGTTGGTACAGCTGAAGACAGCAAAACACCAGTCCAAGGAATCAGTTCAGTTCCAGTGCTGCCCTCGTCTGCCCCTGCTCACAATAAGCGCATTATATTCTGTTAACGGTAAGACCAGCGTGAAGAAATGGTAAAAGGTCTTTGTAAGAGCTGCACAGCTGAAAAATGGAAAAAGATATTGAAAAACTCAAAACTGATTCATACAAACACCATAGATAATCCAGCTCAGTGTCCTACATTGTACGTGAGACTCCTTTTAAATTACATCATCTCTACCCTTACGTGTCTTCTATATGTCCAAGACACAATAAAGAGGAGTTTTCTTTTATGTGCTGTGGACCTGTAAGAGACATCAATACATACAACAGTTCAGTGGCATTCTAGCCCATATAGAGTCTTTAGGTTCACAAAGGGTGTAAGAAAATATCGATACACATATCGTGATGTTATGTTTTTATCATACTGTATCAATACTAAAAACATCATCAACTGTATTGTGATATCGTGATACATTCGAACATTTGTGGCAGTGGTTCATTTTGTGTCGCATTTAAAACCCCGACAGCTAGATGTCAGTGTTGTTATCTATCTTCACTGTTCTGATTGCATAAAAAGTACACATTATGAACTCAGATATTGCAGTATATTGAATTGTAACCCCTGTTTTCCCTGTTCTCCTCCCTGTCCTCTTTGCGGTAGCTCTCTGTGGCTGTAGCTAGCCCACAAAGCTGCTGTTGGCTCAGTTAGCCGTGTATCTAGTGACCCTTAGTTGATCGAGTCTAGCTGGACCTGCAGCGTCTCAGTGAACACGGCTGGATCGGGACCAAACACAGCCCCCCGACGCTGACGGAGGCCAGTTTCCGGATGGGGAACACTGGACCCGGGTGATTTATAGCAACTCTGACCAGGACTCCGACGGGAACAGGTGGGGAGAATATTTTCACATCTAACGTGTTGGATCAAGGATTTATTTTAAACCAGACCAAAGTTGTTGATTGTTAACAGTTGAAAGACAAACCAAGATGTTTTTAGTGATTTTCTTTTTCTTGTTTCTTTTGAGTTTGAAGCATGTGTTTTATAAACAAGCTTCTCTTAGTTCAATGAAAGAATATTTTTTCCTTGGCATTTTGTGAGTTTGTTTTGTTTACTTTTTAGATTTAAAAAGCCAAGAGAGTTTGTTAAGGTTGAAACCTCATGACTCGCATACACCTTCCAGATGAAACTATGGGGACGATCACCTCTTAGACAGAATGGGCCGTTGCTCTTCACATTCTGTTGATCACGTCAGTTCATTTTTTGAACATTTTAAATTAAAATTCTGGCCATATCTTACGCATTCCACCTTTAAACTAAGTACAGACTGTGTCAGACAGGGCTGGGTAAATGCAGTGGGTTACACAAGTGATAGAGAATGGATATTAATAAAGAAAGTAGAAGAAAAAGTGCATCAAATATCGAGTACAACAAGTGCATGTAAATTAGAAAACATTTGAATGAAAATGTAAATCAATCTCAGCACCTGATTTACAATCCAAATACTCTTGTTTATGTGGTCACACTATATTTTTTATGTGACATCAAAACAGTAAAATACACAAAAATCTTTTGGCATGATGCAGCTGTCCCCTACATGTCTCTGGTCTATTTTACATGTATGAAAAGCCTCTGTCCATATTCAGTGTCTCTGACAAACTGTGGTGTAAACGTAATAAGCCGCACTAAAGATTGAGGCTGTTACTGTCTGAATCTGAAGACTCACCTGTTATCAGTTCTTATGGCATTGAGATCATGCTCATGATCAGCCAAGATTATACTTAAAATGTGTAGTTAGATTGTAGTTACATTGTCAGGAATTATTTAAGTACATTTTAGTTTACGTTTTTAGAATATGGCAGTTTTTAAAATTGTGAAACTTTGGTCTGACATATGGAGTTTCTTAGACCAAGGCTCTACTTTGTGGTGGACCTGGTGAGAGAAAAGAGACTATCTTTGGCCTTCAAATTTTTGTGGATGCATCTGTATTTTTTAATTATAAGGTGCAATATTTTCAATGTTTGCTTTGGAAGTAATCCAAAAGAATTCAGATTAGATTACCTTTTTTGTAATTAAATGGATTATGTTACTAATTACAAAAATTGTCATGTAATTTACATGATAACAATTAATCGCTGACTGATTAATTGGTCATTAAGAATTTGATTGATCAAGTAAGATTTAACTGATCTACTATCAAATAAAGATCTGAAAGACAGAAAGAGATTATTTTCATGAGCATTCTCTGCATGTTAGCTGATATTAAAGTATATATATATATATACTGTATATTGATCTTTATATGTTTCGTTGGTTATGTAATGCTGTCAGAGAAAATTTAATTTGTTGCTGTGGACAAAGTTTTGACTGAGGCGGGGTGCATTTGGTATTGTCTATTATAAGCAAAACTTTATCTTTTTCCTTCCAACATTTCCATTTCTACATTTCAAAGTAATTTGACCAACCCTGCTGGGTGCAATATCTCGCAAGTGACGACTTCTACAATGAGCGGCTTGATGAATGTGCTTGAAAGTAATATAAAGCAAGGAAAAGTGAATGCATCACCGGGTCGAGCAACGAGAGACACGTACAGTCTTGTGAGAAAATGAGCTGCAGATTTGAGAGGCGCAGTGTGTTTAGAATCATGATTTTCATTTGACGATTATGCCAAAACAACTGAGGGAAGCTGTCAATACCCCTGAGAGCCTGTGCTGTCAAACATACCAGTGTCATTTCAATGGAAAATAATCACATACAGCCTCTGCAGCTTGGCGCTACAATGTCACCATTTATCTCTTCCCTCCACCGTGCCCACCTCCGACACGTGTGCTATTTGCAAAGAGCTAATAAAAGAGGCTTGACAAGCCACATGTCTCATGTATAAATAACCACATGATCTGTATAGCAGTCATTACTTATCAGGTCTCTAACCTTAAATGCTTGATGGATCTATGCATGAGTGACAGTTTAGAGGTTACTTAGGGATTTTAGAGTGACTTCATCCAGATCAGCCATTAGTCTACTGTAATCCATCCATGTGGCACCGCTGCGGAAAAACACAGCCAAAGCTCAGATGAAGAGTAATAGGCTCACGATGATTATTATTCAAAATGTGACCACTGTCACTGCGAGATTCCAAAATGAAGTGAAGCCTCGGCGCGACGTTATGCCAAAACAAAATATTTCCCCATGCACCGCACTTCAGACGAGTCCTGGTTCCTGGGAGAAAATCGGCAGTAGGAGTAGGAGTAGGAGTACAGGAAGAAGGCAGAAATAAATTCCACAATGTATTATGCAGTGCTGTGTCGGTGTAATCCAATGATACACGGGAGCACATTTGCATATTCCACATGTATTTGTCCTTAAAGTGGACTGTAAAAATCCTGTAACCTGGAAACTTTTGGAAATCTGTAAAGGGTGTATAAGACCCTGGAAATATTAAAAACATTAAGTTTTATGATACGTATTTGACATCATTCCTTAAAAGGATAGTTCTGATTATCTGATGTGAGGTTGTAAGAGGTACTTGTCAATTTACTTTGGACAGGGTCAGCAAAAAAAAAGGTATTTAGTCACAATCAGTTTAAGTGTGTGCTATATTCAGAATATTTCCACTGCTTCATTTTGCCGCCAGACAGCCTTTTTTGACAGGAAAACACTATTATATACGCCAAGTATCGCTCTCTCCAAACCAACCAAACTCCATTCGCAAAAACAGCACTTTTACCTCACAGAACACATGATGTTGCTGCTCTACCGCTGCCTTGATTGGTTAGTTTATCTGTTGTTGTGTGACTTTGGTGTTTTAAATGCTGAGTTTAGATTCACCAGAGTCACACAATAACACAAACAAACTATCCGAATGAGGCTGCGGTAGCGCAGCAGCTCCTGTGTTCTGCAAGGTAAAATGACTGTTTTTGCCTGAGAAGTCTGGTTGAGTGAGAGAAAGTGATATTTGACTTATATAACGGTGGTTTCCCATCAGAAAAAGCTGCATGCCAGCAAGGTATTGAAAATTTGAAACCCACACAACCCCATGTCAAACAGTCAACAAGCAACATTTTATTTCAGCAAGATATTAATAGTCAGTCAATAATCAGAGGGCCAAGCAGAGATCAAACAGATTCCTCTCAACTCCGGCAGCCTAACAAGCTCAGGAAACAGCCACTTCTCTGAAATGCAGCCTTTAAATTTAATAAATCACACAAGTTTTATCACGATAAAGCAACGCCCCCGAAATCCCTGATGATATGCCGTCTCATATCATGATATCAATGTTATCTTCACAGGGACAGAATGAGAGCCAAATTCAGTTTGACTTTCTGTTACCACTCTGTCATATGATGCAAGAGGGAGAAACAGAAATGTAAATTACGGTGGCTCCCAGCCAGTCAGGCACACACACATCACAGAGGCTGAAGGAACTGGCAGACTGACAGACAGACACAGAAAGAAAGACAGAGAGACAGACAGAGAGACAGACAGGCATCGGGCAACGACTGACCTTTGATCTTCACATTCGTCACGCGAGTCACGTTTCCCTCTGAGTTGGAGGCGTGGCAGGTGTACAGTCCTGCTGACTGCATGCTCACTGCTCGTAGAGATAAGACTCCTTCCTGGTAAATACAATATGACAGATAAACTGAGAGGTGGATGGCTGCAGATAGTACATATAGGTACATACAATAGATAGCTCCATATAGAGACAGTCTTATGGACATACAGTTTTTGACACACAGACATACTGATTTTAAATGTTCAGTTTTAAAGATTAAACTAGTGTTTTCTGACAATTTTCGCTTGTGACCCCTATAAAAAAAAAAAAATGCTGTGTAGGTGGGGCATCTTGTCATATTTCCACTTCCAATGATTTCCACTTCCAATGATTTCTACTTAAATCAGGGGTTTTCAATGTCTGCGACTATCCACAATATTCACACGGCAGCCATTTTCCCCTGACATTATGCTAAGTGTGCTAAACTCAAGTGCTGCTACCAAAAGGATAATGTCATGCTGCAGTGTTCAGGGTTGCAAAGTCAAATAAATGTAGGCAAAATCATTCATATTTTGCAGCTTGATCATCAACTAAAAACAATGGATAGTGAATATCAGGAGGGACTTTAGCCATATTTCAAGGTAAAACAAAATATTTGCTAACCTGTTAGCTACTGTTATACTACAGCCTTCTAGCTAATGTTACCATATGATGGTGTTACATGATACAAGAGGACATGTTAAAAACATTTATTGAAGCCTGTTAGCTGGGAGGTGACTGAATGCTAGCATTAGCTTTTGTCTATTGGTAGCTAATGGGTTAGCAATTTTGTTGTTTTACTTTGAAATATGTCCTATCCATTGTCCTTTAAGTTAATAATTGGTAAGTGCTGAAATGATAATGACTTGTCAGATTCCCTACATGTATGAGTAGCAATCTGGGACACCACATAATCGACATGACAACATCATCCTTTTGTTAACACTTTCAATTTGCTTATTAAGTTCAGTCAATTCCTGCACGTCTATGGGATCATGATTATGATTCACTCAACAATTGAGCCAAGATAGCCTATTATTGCTTTTTACTTCAAACTAAATCACATACATGAAAAAGGTCTGTGAAAAGGTATTTATTGGTTTCTGACTCAGAGAAAGTGGGAAAAACACTGAAAATCCCCAAAAACTACTGTATCTCTGAACTGTCTCTTTAACCAAATCACACTAGCATTTCATGTAAGTCTCTTTTATGTAACTAATATAATAACCAGTAGAATTTTTTTTTTTCACTTCCATTCACTGAGTGAGCCTCTAATGAAACTGTTTGGACCCCCGCTGGGGAGGCTCTCCTGCCACTTTGAAAGCCTCTGACTTAAATTATTCAGTATTTTACAAAAAAAAGGAGACAGGATCAGACAAAAGTCCAAAAACTGAATACAGATTGGTCCATCAGAACTTATTTTTCTTTCCTCCCCTATCAAACACCTCAACACCCCTCAAGTTGGGAATCACTGAACTTATCTATCAGTGTGCAAACAAAGCTATTCATACAGACTATGATACAAAATAGTTAAACTAAACTGCTGCAACTGTGAAATGCTGCTCATGCAGTGACACATGAGTATTAACAATCTAATAATGTAATATACGATAATCAGTCAGGGGCCATGTTTCTAAGGAACAATAGATCAATTACTGTTTTCGATACAGTTTGTTGTTAACGCTTTTGTATATTTTTGTAAGATTTTGATTGCAAGACCTTTACTTCTCATTGAGTATTTTTATTCTGCTGTACAGGTAGCCTACTGTGACTAGAGCTAGCTAAACTAACTAGCTCCGGTAAAAGTACCTAGCTAACCAAGCTAGCTCTTGCAAAAATGTCTGTACAACAGTAAAAAACTACTCTTAATAGCTAGTTAGCGAGATAAATACATAGCTAAATCATGGATGTATAAAGGAGAACTTGATATAGTGTTGGAGGACGGCCTCTGTTAATTCCTGTGAGAACTGCTCAGTGGCACATGAGGCCAACCTCAGTGAATGATCTTCTGCATAATCTTCTGTGTTGCGTGGCCCATACAGCAAGAACAGTGAGGACTTTGGCTGAGCAGCTAATTTCCACTTTAGCCCTCCGCTAACTTGAACTGACATAAAATGATTTAATCATGCAGCTCTTCCAGACTTTCCAAATGTGACTGGGCCAAATGGTTCAAATAGTCATAGTGAAAAGAGTCATTTTGTCTTTCACAATGTAAGTCTATGGGCAAAAAGTCCTTTTTGACTGCAGAGCATCATGTGACGTTGTCATTACAGGGTTTAGCCTCTATATCAAATTGGCTTCAAAGCATGATGCTCTTCCTGGGGACCTGAGCTAAATAGCTTTTATGTCTTAATGAATTTTGATAAAATAAATAGATAAAGTAGATAGACATAGTATAAATAAAACAGAAAAGTTTGATCGATAATATGGATACAGTAGATAGAAAGAAAAAAGCTAGAGACACAGAAAAAATACCTCATTTAAGTGTACTAATGCATACACAATTGTAATAACATACCTGATCATTTATTCTTTGAACCACACTGCCATCTTTTAGCCAGGTGATGGTTGGAGTGGGGTTGCCATTAGCAACACAGGTAAGAGAGAGGTGACTTCCAACCATGGCCTCCACCACAGGAGGTGGAGCTTTGGTGAAGGTGGGTGGAGCTATGGGGGAAAAAAAGACATTGGGGTTAACATTAAACCAAATGCATCTATTCATTTATATACAAGGAACCAATCTACTGTTTAAGATACACAACCACAGACTGCACAAGAGAAGTGGATGTAGCCACCGTTGGTTTGTCACCCATTGGTTTGTGGACTACCATTTTGAAGCCTCGAGTTTAGCGTCACCATCTGAGTTTTTTTGGAGCCAGAAGTGACTATATTTGGGCTATACGGTGGAGCTGTGGTGCAAATATTATAGTTAACTCAAACTAAACTAAAAACTCAAACTAGGTATGAGAAAACATTTTAGTTACATGAAATAAAAAATGAAAACTAGACTTCAGAAAAAGTCTTGTCTTTTTGTACTCGCAAAAATTCTTTAGTTTTAATCTTTTTGTCAATTTGGTCAAATTTGTCAAAACAACAAGCATGAGGAGCTATTGGTGCAGATGTCTTTGCGAAATACCACCCATATTCTAAAAAACAAAAAAAACATCAAATTAATACCAAAATTAATAAAAAACTAAACTAAAACTTTACCCAAACCACTCTGAAACTAAACCAAATTGCAAACAAAACAATCACAAACAAAATAAATTTAAAAACTACGAAAAATACAAAACTGTAAGAACTCTATGGGGAGGTCACCATGGTAGCGGCTTGTCAATCATGCCCTAAAGTATGCCCTTCTTTTTTTGTCAATTTTATTCCAAATGCTACCATAATTAACAAAATAAACATCATGCTGTATTGAAGAAGACTTCAAACTTGTAATTGAGACCATAAACTCATTCAGAAATTGTTTAAATCAACTTAGAGGTAGGGTTATTTTCTCATAGACTTCCTTACAACCAGACTGGTTTTTGCAACCAGTCGAGCCGCCCCCTGGTGGCCATTAGAAAGAATGCAGGTTTAAGGCACTTCTGGATTGGCTTCACCTTTCAGACCTGGAAGCTATGTCGACCTCTCTTATATAGTCTATGTACACATGTTTTTCTGTAAAAACTAAATGGATATGGACATTTCACTGTCTACAGCAAGAGAGGAATATAAAGCAAATTCCACACTGTCCTCCAACCAACAGGAACAACAAGGGAAAAACTGTAAAGGAAAAGTTGGACTATCAGACAGTAAATCTTTGCTCTCCCTTGTCCCTTTTTCATCACTGTATATACAGCATGACAGCAGCTCGGCCTTGTTTGTTAAACAGCAGCAGCCCGCGTGCAGTTTCCTGACATCAAGTTACATTATTATTTCACATGCTGCAGTAAAAACGTCAGTTATGCCGCCTTTTAGATCTGCTAAAGAGAACGTTCTGCTGCCACTTTAAGTCTCAGATCTCGCCAGAGAACAGAGGACGGAGCCTTTTCGTTTAACGTCTGCAAACACGCAAGCATAAACAAAGCACTCGCAACTTCCAACAGTTTATTACAATATCTCTTGATTCATATCCTCATTGTACCTCTGTATCAAAATACCCAGAGAAATGTGGAGAAGGCCTCTGTATTTTTCTTTTCACCAGAATAAGAGTCATTTTTCTTTTCTTATCTGAGCTACAGGTCGTTTCGGTGATTGTACACAGGAGAGACCTGGTGAAACTGTTATATGATTCTAAAATCACCTGTCAAATACTCACTCCTGGTCCCTAAAAAAAAATAAGCTGTGGCATGTTAAAGGGACAGTTCACCCCCAAATCAAACATAATATTTTTCCTCTGGCCTACAGTGCTCTTTATCAACTAGGCTGTTTTGATGTGAGTTGCAGAGTTTTTGAGATATCAGCTGTAGAGATGTCTAAAGATTGTCGGCTTGTGGTGCTAAAAAAAAAAAGCCAAAGATATACATTTGAAAAATTCAAAACCGGTGGCTCGTTTGAAAAAAGATGCCTCAGTCACTGAAGATAATCTACAGACCTTGTTGTGAGCAGTGTCATGTAGGAACTACTTTCTTTTCGCAGTAGAATCTACCGGAATTACTTTAGAATCTATTGGAACTACTTACTTTTCTACTAGAAATAAAGTAGTTCCCACATAAAACTTCTCACAACAAGGTATGTGGGTTTTCTTGAGTAACCTGGTCATGTTTTTTCAAAAGAGACACTGGTTTTTAAATTTTTAAATGTTTTTTTTTTTTTTTTTTTTTGTGCTTAGAGCACCATTTAGTCCCATTATATTCTGGAGACAGCCGACACCTCTACGGTCGATAACTCTGAACCACGGCAACTCTAGATGGATAAACAGCACTACGAGCCAGGGGACAAGTATGTATTTTTGATTTTGGAATGAATAATGCTTCGATAGATTTAGTCGCACACAAACGGGAGGGCCAATGACAGCCTCAAATGTTGACAATCAGATATGAAGAGCATCTGCAGGGCTCATCAGTGCAGCTGCATCCAAGGCCTCAAGCACACAGCCATAATCTATTATAATTCTCATCTCTAACCTGATGCTCGCTGACACAGACCAGCTCGGTGAAACCGCCTCACCTCGCTTTGATCTGCAGATCTGATGCTTTGTTCTGTGTGTTTGTGCGCAGTCATAGCAAAGGTTTTTCTCAAATACATATAAACTTCAAAGCACAAAAATAATGATGCATATTTCATATTTATATTTATTATTTAAACCTATCAATAAGTATGATGATGACTCTAGTCTGAGGTGATCCTTTCCAAAACCTGCATGAAGAAAGTCAAAAGTTATCCAAATTACCTGATCTGTCTGGTTTTTTTTTTGGTTTTTTTTAAAAAGGAGTCTTTAAAAGGTAAGTTTTTTTGAAAGAGTTGTTTTAACAGAAGTTGTTTTGACTTCTTTTCCAAAGGTTTCAAAAGTTTAAGTTAAGTTTAAAGATCGTGCAAAGCAACAATAAATGGGTGGTTTGGGGTTTGTTACACCGGAGCCGTACTGAATGATTCAAGAATCGGGAGGTATATAAAATAATGTCTCAAAATCATGGAAAAAATGGGAAGTTTTCTCTGCCCTGAAACGCTGGAGGTGTGTCCGCTCCACTGTCTCAGTGTCAAAGACCACGGTGACCTGAAAACGACCCGAAACGTGGACGCTCCTAGCAGCGTTATTGGACAAAATCAGAGGACAGTAACAGGATGTGTCCAGTTGTTGGAACTGAAGTGAGCAGAAGTGAACTGCTGGGCTGATTTGGGCGGAGAGAGTCACTGAAGGTACGTTCATAACTGACCGTTACGGAGCGTGAGGGGATTATGAACAACAACGTAACTCCACAATTCAGTATTAACATAGTTCTTGGTCTTTTCACATGTTTTCAGCAGCTATTTTCCAACATTATAATGTGTTTAGAAGGATAACTCCCTTTTTCCTCTACACAGACTAAGTGTTACACATATAGAACAGATCTTTTTAACTGAAGGCCTGTGGGCTGAATCTGGCCCCAAGCTCAATTCAGCACTTTGATTTATACATATAAAAAATTAGTAAATGCATGGTTTATTAAAACCACAAGCTACTTCTGAGTTAGTGGGTGTTTGCACTGCTCATTCACTAAAAGGAGAAATCTGTAATATATTTACTCTAATACAACATAAAATGACCAACAGTCATCGGAAATTAATGAAACATGCTATGTTATATTGAAACTGAGTCATGAGAAATCATTAATAATCTTTTAGAAAGTGTAGATGTAGATGTTAATGGAGTCTGGCAGGCAGTATGTATTTTTGGGTGTTTTGTTTTGGGGTGAACTGTCCCTTTAAGCAGTGCTTTACAAAATAAATGACATTGACAATGACAAGATTTTTGATTAAAAGTCCACATGTAATAAGACAGAACAACTTAATGAGGTTGAAAAACAGAACATCCAAAATGTATTGAGAAACCATAGATTTGCATTATTTGGCCATGGTTTGGACTGAAACACAGAATCTACAAAATGTGTATCTAAAAAGCGTGTCTCCTCCAGAGAAGACCGGATTCACAAAAGAAACTCAATTACCTCCTGCCAAAACATTCATCTCTACCAGCTAGTATGAAACAATAAAGGGTCTAAGGATACTATGTGTGTTTTGTCTGGGCAATGGAGACTTTTAAGGTCATTTCTTGCTGACACTGGACGCCCGCTCGGTGCAGTTTTAATATTTAACTGAAATTTAAATTCATTTTGAAGAAATTAGAGATGACACAATAAAATTAAGCTTTATTTGTTTTTCTGCAATGGAAGCATACCCTTTTATTAGTGCTTTCTAGGGGGCGCGCATGTTATTTTTTTTGTCATTTCTTAGTTCTGTCTGTGATTTTAACACTCCCTGCATTACTCTTCATCATTCAAATCACTGGGTGCAGAGGTTGCTGGATGTGTTGCTGAGCATTCTGACAGTCTTGATCATTTGCTATCACCACACAGAGACCCCGTTACAGACTCAAGCTGGCAGGGGCGAAAAAATAAAAAATAGTGCCAGCTGCATGTGGTGGGGAACCAACGTGCACAGAGTGGTGATGCATTTATGGCGAAACAGTTCCAAACCCCTGTTTTTAGAGCAGAGGTTTCCAACATACACTCCCAAAGGGTCCAGTCTGCCCCCCTGGATGACTTTGCATAGTGTGAAAATTCCAGGGAAGTTATTAATTCCAATTTTCCAATAAAATGCAGTGATATTCCTGATTTGTCCACTGGGGGTTGTGCTGTCCTAACAACAGGCCCTACACCGTCACAGATCCCACATTCTTGCATACAGGCTACGTGACACTACACTGTCAGGTGTAAAGTACTGTTACTGCTACTGTTAATGCAGCAGCTGCAAGTGGGAAATGTCTTAGGAAATGTCTCCAAAAAAAAAGGATAAAGGTGGACATAGTGTGTTGAGAAAAATGGACCAGTTCCTGATTCTTCACAAAGGTAAATGGGAAGCCTTTTCAGTGCTCAAGGAATATAATATTTGCTGCCATTATCAGACTCGCCGTGGCAAAAAATACAACAACTTGCAGGGACAACTGAGAACAAACAAGATATATATGTAATTATATAAGTAATTGTTGACAGGTTTGAGAAAAGAGCAGTCTGGTTTTAGTCATAGCTGAGACATCAGTGATGCAGCTGTGAAAGCTTGCTACCTTAGTGGCAACAATTCATCACTATTAAACTCATAGCTAACTCTGAGAGTGACTTTGTGAAGACACGCATGCTGTGAAATTTACACCAACAGGAAGGGAACAATTTTCATGTATAGATTATTATGCAAGAGTTTTACCGGTCCAGCCCACTTCAGATCCAGCTGAGCTGTACGTGATCCCTGAACTAAAATGAGTTCAACTAAAATGAACACCCCTGATTTAGAGGCCAACCACTTTTGTAACATTTAGGGAAGCCTATACTGCACTGCGTCATGTTTTCTCCACTGAAGGGGCATCTTCGTGAAAACCCTATTTTTCTTGCACAGGACACTTTTGTGACTTTTTTTTTTTACATGGGTGCAGCAGTGATGTGACCCATGAAGGAGCGACAGCTAACACTGGCTAAACCCCCCTCCTTTGTATAATGTGGGACAAACATAACACTGTGTGTGAGAGCTGCCAGTGACTCAGCAGGTGCTGAAACAACATGTTTGAAAAGAACTGTGGGAATCTGTGCTAATGCTAGCAGGCCGGGCTAACTAGGTTCAACTAATGGAACACAAACTTATAAGCGTGATCGGCCTCCCTCCCAAATGTTGACTGTTGTAGAAGAAGAAGAGACGGTACCGACTGGCTCGTGCTGGACCCAAACTGGCCACCCACCAGTCCCCGAGCCAAGTCCTTATGGACTGAACTACTGCCACTTTGTAGAGGAACAGATGTCTCGAATCACTTCATAGGATGCAGCGATACTTCAGTCAGTAGTGCATCATGGGAGTTGACAGTGTGTCTCCTAGCAACACCGGCCCTCAAATGTCAGTCAAACACTGCCATGGGAAACACCCACCCAGCTAGAGGCCTAGAGCTCAGACACTGTTTCCACAAATACATATTGAAAAGATATTAAATATAGAAAATTATGCACAATAGCTGCAGTATCATTATAGTTTTGCTTATACAAAAAGAGAGGAAAATTCATATTTCAGTTCAACTTTGAAGGCACAGTTTGTCCTAAAATCAAAGATACATATTTTTCCTCTTACCTGTAGTGCTATTTATCCATCTAGATTGTTCTGGTGTGAGTTGCAGAGATCTGGAGATATCAGCCGTGGAGATGTCTGCCTTCTTTCCAGTCTTTATAATGGAACGAAATGGCCCTCAGCCTTTGATGCTCAAAGCACCACAAAACAACATTTGAAAAACTGACAGCAATGTCTCTTCCCAGAAACCATGACCCTGTTGCTCAAGATAATCCACAGACCTTGTTGTGAGCAGTTTCATGTAAGAACTATTTTCTTTCTACCGAACTACACCCACCAGCCGTTATCACCATGCAGAATAATGGATGCATCTACCCATGGACAAGAGGTTGCAGCTAAGTCGAGGAGGATGCCATTAATGTTTACATTTCATACCGTCACCAGCACAACCCTCTCATTCATGAGTAGATGCACGCTTCCATCTATGGAGTGGTACAGTTGGCAGGAGCAGTTGAGTAAAAAGTTGGTTGTCAGTTTTGCTATTGGCCTCCAATACTGCCTAAAATGAATCCTGAAATGGTACCCTGCTACTTTCCAACAGCATCCTGCCATTTTTTTGCACAACACAGTGAAGTCATGTCCTCGGGACACTACTTTCTTTCTAGAAGAAGAGAAAGTAGTTCTGGTAGATTCTCCTGCTGAAAGAAAGTAGTTCCTACATGAAATGGCTCAGAACAAGGTCTGTGAATTCTCTTGAGCAACCGGGTCATGATTTCTGGAAAAAGACACTGGTTTTGAATTTTTTCAAACGTATTTTTCTTTTTGGTGCTTTGAGCACAACATGACTAGCGCCATATAGTCCCATTATAGTGAAGAGAAGGCAGACATAATCTATGGCTGATATCTTCAAAACTCTGCAACTCACATCAGAAAAAATGTAGTTGAAAAAATAGCACTACAGGCCAGGGGGGAAAATGTGTATTTTTGATTTGGTGGTTAACTGTCCCTTTAAATAAAATCCAGTCTAAAACTGTTATTTAAATCAGACGTGTGAAAGTTATCCATTCTGACTTCCTGTGTTTTGACTGATACCAGGCGAGGACCATCTTATATATCAGGACCAAATGTTATTTATTTACATTTGGATCACTGATTTTCCCTTATGAAGCTAAATTATAATCTACTTTCAGCCATACAGGCTTGAAGCCAAAGGATAAAAGATAAATAAATAAAACACACACTGTTCCATAAACCTCACCAGTTACAGAAAGCAGAGTCCAGGTGCCGTTCTGCAGCTCATCCGTGGGCTCATCCAGTAAGAGGATTCGACACTCATACGAGCCCTGGTCGTCCAGCTGCAGGCCCTCCAGCCTCAGGGCGGTGATTCGGACCAGAGACACCCGCCCTGCGGAAATACAAAGTGAGAGGGCAAGTGTGAGGTGCATGAGACAGGCCGGCCGCACGTGATGCTGATTTCACTCGTCATTTCTCGGGTCTGAGCTGCGTGTACCTGTTGGAGTGTGAAGCATTGCTGAGAACAGTGTCCTCTAACGTAGCCTGAAACGGCCACACGCACAATAACACACACACACACACACAAACGCACGCAAACTTGGAAATGTGATCTCCTGGTTGCCAGGTGACGGCTCCCTCGAGCCGGAGCATTGCTTGCAACATCAACCCTTTATCTTTTTCCAGTCTGCAGCCCACATGTTCTCATGTCCGTCAGTTTTCACACTTTATCGGACAGACAGTCGTCCAGTGGCCTAACAGCAAGAAAGAGCACGGCTGAAGAGAAGCTGTCAATGGAAGCATTATGTAAGGACACACAGGATTTTCTCTGCACCATGTCAGACATAAAAACATGTCAACAGCAGGCAGCGTGGAAGCCTCAGCACCGCTAGGATGACTGTGTTGTGATGGTAATTATTAACAGAGGCTATGATTCCTGGCGACTGTGGCAGGGAGGGACAGGCCTGACAGTCAAAAGAACCAGGAAGTCAGAGTTAGGTATGTTGGCAGCGATAACACACCTTATTTACTTTTCCAAGCTGCCAAAGGGGACTAAATCCACAGGGGAGAAGAGAGGAGGGAGGGTTAAAGCAGAGCAAAATACACATCAGCATACGCTCCGGGGATTAGTGCATTTCAAAATCCTACCCTTTGACCCCTGGCAGGTTTTTTTTTTCCCCCCTCCCTCATGTTTACCGGCTCAGCGTGATATAGGTCACTATAGCACCTCAGAGGAAAAGGTTGTGCTGAGGCAGGGATTGTTGCAGCACCGTGACTGGGAGGAGACGTCAGATAAAAGCAGAGAGGAAAGGGTGGAGGCAAAGTTAAGAGCATGACCCGACGCCACAGCTGCCGCCGTTTGAAAAATGCATGATTGCAAGAGATTTGAATGCAAGGTAAATTGAGTGTGAGGCAAGATGAGAAGCGAGAGCAGAGGAAGAAACAAACAGACAAGGCAAATTTAGACTCTCGGTCCCTCAACAACACAAGCTCCAGTGAGTTATGTGTTCAAACAAATTTAGAGTGTAGTTAAGTTAGGTAAATTTAACTTTGAGTTGTTTGTGTGGATAAAAAAGCAACGTTTCCCTCGTCTTCTTTCGATCTAAACTCCATCCAAGCTGCCAAAGAAAACGAAAGAAAACAGTTACATATGAGGTGGATTGGAATAATTTATTTTTCTTTAGCATAAAATATGCAAGATTTGTTGACTGCTCCTCCTCCCCGTCTCAACGAATAATAGATGGAGAGACAGCAGCAAGGTTTGAGTGAGATAGAGAGTGATGGAAGTGAGGGACCAGCATTAGCAAGAACAAAAGGGTTAATCAGAGAAATAAACTTTATTTTCTGATTGTTTCACAGTTATACTCTGCCTGTGTGTGTATATGTGTGTGTATCTCTTTATGTAGCTCTCACAGGCAGAGAGCAGAGGAGAGAAATGGAGACAGCAATGTAAATGTTGGTCACTACTAGGGGTGGGTGATATTGGGTCTAAAATAAAATTTATGACATTTTAGAGTATTCTGCAATAATGATATTCTTTATGACATGACAGAATGCTGAAAAATATTTTTGGTTTGCGGTTGTGGTTGAACCCACAACAGCTGTTGAGTTCTCCTTTTGGCTCCTTTTGGTGACATTAGTTTTATTTTTGCACTTTTTAAATATTATAATGGTTTGTTGTATAACCGATCTTTTGTAATCGCACTACTTCCGCATGACTGAGGTCGCTCCCCATTTTGTAACTAATTCCTCCATTGCAGAACAATATTACTTCTGTTTCAGCCATGCTTGTTATCACTGTGCGTAATGGTATGATGGTCATTCTGTCAGCAAGTCAGAATATTTCCAGTACAATATGATTTTTTTAATCATATAAAAAATTGCGCTGATATTATAGTGAATGATACGATATGACACACCCCTAATGCTCACACCTCTGAACAATGATGGATATTGTGTGAATGCAGCTGAAGCGAACCCTCGTTCTGTTGCTGTGTCTCTGTGTCTGTGGCTCTGCCCATGTGTACGTATGTGCGTATATCTCTCTGTGCAGCTCTCACAGAACCGAGAGCAGAGGAGCAAGACAGAGATGATGATGTAACTGCTGATCGCTACGTTTTTATAGCAGAGAGCCCTGCGTCACAACCCATATGCTGTTATTGGCTGGGAGCTACACACCACTTCAAAAAGGCTGACGCCCAGAAACATCCTGATAAATAGCAAAATAATTAGAAAATAAGAAAATACAGGCAGAGGGCAGCTTCTCTGAAGATACAGACACCACCACACACTTCTACTGGGTCATAATTGATGATTGACAGGGCTTATTATTATGAGTCTAGGGAAACAAAATGAAAATAAAAAAATAAAAAAATAGGAAAGCCCTGCATAGTATGCCTTCAGGAAATCTTGGATAAGTAGCAGTTTAGTTGATTTATAATGAAAGACAGAATGGGGAACTGCATTCATGCATGTTGTTTTTGTCAGCATTTATTGACTGTAATGTACAGTATAGCCAAATATGCTGCAGCACTGCTAACTGTATTACTAACCACTACTGTATTTTTATTGATTTATTAGTCTAATTCAATTTACTAATGTATAGCTTACTTTCAAATACCATTTGCACTCTTGTAAAGATTTGTTTAGCCAAATTACTTTGGCCCCTTAGTTCCAATTAGTAAAAATCTTAATGCTACTACATGCAATATTTCAGACAACAGTGTGCTTCCAAGTTTGTGGCAAACACCCCTGTGCACAAAGCCAGG
>JAJHUR010121922.1:0-16910 GCA_027495735.1 Lutjanus campechanus | reverse complement strand
TCCTCATCTGTACATTTCTCACATTTTATACACTGAGCAACGAATTAAAAAGATAAAATATTTCCGTTTCCAATTTTGTAAATACTTGAAAGGGAATGTGATCATATTACTTTCCAAAGTGCTATTATTTAAAAAAAAAAAAAAGTAAAACAACAACAACAAAAAGACTGCATGTTTTTAAATAAATTCAATACATAATAGTGTAGAATGTGTACCAGTTACAAAATTGCTGTTTGTGAAATAATGCAGCCTGTTTTGTACTGTCAAGTGTATACAGTCGTCACAAGAACCCAGCTTTATGTCATCCTAACAGCCAAACGTTACTTAATGCAGCTTTTACTGAGAAATCTAATGATTAAAAACAAATCAGTTAAAACAAATGATTAAAAAAAAGATCAAATTTAACAGTGTCAAGATGAATGTAAACTGGGACTTAACTACATTCTGAATTACTTTTTCCAGACAGTCAGAGAAATTAGCCTCTGATCTTCAGAGGACTGATTCAGTAATGACTAAATTTAGTCATTCTACCTTTTCTTACTTTGCTACTTACTTAATATCTTTTGTACAAGACTTTTTCTTCATCTCAGTACTGTCAGTCTGTGTGCTGTCTGTGTCACGGCTGTGCTGTCAGAGGTGTGCTGTGATTGGCTGTACTATCCTGTGTCATCACATTAACGCACATGACTGGATGAGACGCAGCAACTGGGGGAGCTTGTTGGTGGCAGAGAGGAACCCTGAGTTAGAATGACTGTGCTGTGAATCACCTGCTGTGTTCACCCTCTGTCAAACTAAGACTATACTTTCAGGGATCATTTCTATAGTTTCTGACTTGAGAAATGTGTTTCTAAAGTGTTTGGTCTCGCTAACCACGATGATGAGTCACAATGTTTCCTTCTGAGCATGAAGCAGGTAGAGAATAATGAACTAGTTCATATGTTCTCTGTCATTGGTGACTGTTCTTTACTTCTCAGTGAAGTATGGAGGAGGGGGACATAATCAGAGTGGTTGCTTTTGTTGTCTGAAAGTAAATAACATAGAGGAATAACATGGGGGAATCTTTTTCATTGGTCATTAGCTTTTTTTTTCTTCACATGGTTTGGGGAATCTATCTATTCTCTGTTCTTTAATTTCACTTGCTTGTTATCAGATCGTATCACATACCTGCTTAAACTGAACAGTAACTAAACAGAGTTTATGGTTGTGGCCCCCAAGGCACTGCCACTCTCTTTTCAGTTTCTCATCAAAACCAGCACTAAATCTGCTTTCTACCACCTTAAAAACATTAACAGACTCAGGTCATCACTCTCTGACTTTGTGGCAGAGACCCTCATTCATATCTTCATCACCTCCCATCTGGACTACTGCAGTGGAGTCCTGTCTGGAGCCCCAAGTAAGGCCCTGGGCCGACTCATACTATGTCCAGAACTCAGCTGCCAGGGTTCTGACCCTTCATTCATTCGTTCATTCAACTTCACTGGCTTCTGGTCAAGCCCTCCATCCACTACAAAATCCTCTTCCTAACATACAAATCCCTGTATGGCCTTGCCCCCAGTACCTGTTTGACCTCCTCCGCCCAAATACCCCATCCAGGAACCTACACTCCTCGCACATGGACCCGCTCTCCAGCCCCTACATCAGCCTGAGAACTTTTGGTGATAGAGCATTCAGTGTGGCAGCTTCCAACCTCTGGAGTTCTTTGCTGACAGAGATCTGCAGTGCCCCACACCTCGACACTTGTAAAAAAAAACTTCAGGAAACCCACTTATTCACCAAAACTTATGGCCTCAAGCTTCACACATCTCTGACAATCATTGCTGTTCTCTTCTTGTTTTGTTCTTTCTATATTTGCTTATTTTTGTTTCGTTCCCTGTAAAGTTATTATTATTATTTTTATGATTTGGTACTGGTGTATTGCCCCCCATATCCCCTAATGAAAAAGTTATTTTTGTTGTGTAGAAGTTGGATGCGTTTGGGGAACCAAGTTAAGTTTGATAAGGGAAGAACTAGATGATGAACTAGTTAGTGGATTGCAGAGATGTGATTGACAATTTATGATAATCAGTTAATGATTTTGGGTCATTTATCAGAAAGATCATTGGATCTTATTTTTTTATTTTTTTTATAAAGTTAGACAAACTCAGAAATCACACTGAAGTGTACATTGGCCTTCTCAAAACACAGATTTTCTCATTCCTCCATTTTGTTAGTTATATGATCACCTCTGGAGGACCTGATATGTACTGATGATTTTAAAAATCCCATATTGACAGAAGAGAAAAATAGATTCAATGGACCTCAACACAGTCAGTCTGAGTCCCCTGTGAATCAATTTCTATTTTTATTCTCTCTCAAACTAAGTCTATACTTTCAGTAGGGGTGTAACGATTCACTCATGCATCCGATGCATCAGACTTTAATGTGTGTGATACGAGTGCATCAGTTCAGATGGCCTGTATTGGTAAAAGTTGAATATGAGGGATGGATGTTGAGCTCAGTTGGTAGAGCATCTGCCCCATGTACTGAGGCTGTTAGTCCTCTGCAGCAGCCGCTGGTTCGACTCCCACCTTCGGCCCTTTGCTAAAGGCACAAATGGCCAAAAAAATAACTTAAAAAAAAAAAAAAAAGTTGAATATGAATCAGAAAAACATTGATGCAGCACTAGCGAATCGATACATCTCGGACGCGCATATCATGTTTCATGAACTGGGGCTGTAACTTTCCTCTGCCTTCCTCCCCACCTGCCTCTGCCTGCGCCGCTCTCGCTGGACGCCTGCTGCCACAATCATGCAAAACAAGCGCTCCCTCCTCCCTCTCCTGTCTCTCCTCTTCATTTCCTCAAAACAGACGGCGCTGAAAACAGACAGTGAGAGAACTGACATTTGTACCGCACTGCACCACAAACTTTCATAATGTGCAAGTGTGGAATAAGTTTGGGTTTTATAAGAAAGATGAGAAACGCTGTGCAAATCATTTATACAAAAAACGTGTCTGACAGCAGAGAACAGAGACACGAGTCTGACCCACAGAGACGTCATGTCACTGTGAGAGCAGGTAACACGGAGCATCACTGTTCAAACACACTGATCAAAACCACAGCACTCTTCAAATGAAACAGTAGAATATCATCTTACTGCAAAAATGCATTTTAAACAGCTTTAAAGTTTCTCATTTAGGTATCTCAGTTACACATGAGACTCATAATAAGTCTCATGTGTAACTCATGTGTAATGTCTCCTTCTGTCTGTCTCTGCTGTTATTAGATTTAGTAAAACTGTCAGCGTTTCTTTATGCAGCTAACAGCACTCTACAAATGTAGCATTAATTGAATCGATATGTAAAGATTCACATATCGCATTGTCTTGTATTGCATCATATCGCATTGTATCGTGACAGGGCTGAATCGTATCGTACCGAATCGTTGGCTATTTAAAAATTTCTAAGATGAATCGTTGAACATGTATTGAGATGCGCATGGAATTGGTCTCAGTCAGTGAGATACACACCCCTAACTTTCAGAGTGATGCCGCTTGAAGTGGCAAACGGCAGCCTTATACACACAAAGTACATCCTGTGAGTCAGACTATCCTTTAAAAAACAAAAACAAACATTAATTCACATCAGATCCCACAGAGGTGATAATATAACTAACAAGATGGGGGGAAAATGAGAAAAATCTTTGTTTTAAGAAGATTTATATATGTCATCAATGTGATTTTTAGACACTTTGTCTCACTATAATATCAATTAGGAAACGTTTGGCCACTGACCTAACTACCTGATAAATACCCCAAATTATTAACAGAAATTGTTGATCATTTTGTTGTTAATCCACTAAACAATTCATTGTGTAGTTGTTTCCTTACTGAACTGTTCCAAAAACTCAAAAAGTGATACCGACAGCAAGAACTTTAAAAGTTGAAGTAAAACCAGCTTTACACTGCGATACTGCCTACACTGTTTAATAATTTGACTTTCCACAATTGTGCATAAACCACTCTGATCATATTCCCTTCCTCAATACTTCACAAGGAAGTAAAGAACAGTCATCAATAACAGAGAACATATGAACTGAATCATTATTCTCTATCTGCTTCACGCTCAGAAGGGAATATCATAACTCATCATCGTGGTTAGCGAGACCAAACACTTTAGAAACACATTTCTCAAGTCACAAACTATAGAAATGATCCCTGAAAGTATAGTCTTAGTTTGACTTGGGGGTGAACACATCAGGCCATTCACAGCACAGTCATTCTCACTCAGGGTTCAGAGGTTCTGAGCACAATCAAGACATCATTTCTGTTCATAAATCCTGTTTGAGTCTACTTATTTTCTACAGCATAAAGACCGGTGCTGGCAAAAACTATAATATACTGTAGCCACTCTTGTTGCTGCGTAATTCAGTGCATGTCAACTTTGCAAATATGTTATTAATTTGTCTCCTAAAAGGTTCCATATTACACTGTGACTTTATTCCCATCTTCACAGTTCAAAATGAAGCAAAGAGCAGTGATCAGCAGCAGTAAAGAGTCACTATGATCTGAATTATGATTCACTTTCTGTTTCAGCTCAGACTTGTAACAACTCATCATCATCATGGTTAGCAGACCATATTTCATTAAAGACACCTTCAACTACTTCAAGTGTTTTAATCACTTAAATCATTGGTGTTTCAGAGTTGTACTTAAATAGACTGCATACAATATTTATACTGTAGTGAAAGGTAGTAACATAAAAACTAAAGTAGCTTAGTGGACATTAATATTTCACAATACTACTAAAGCTACTGTGATCATATTCTCTTCATCAATGCCCCATTGGTAATCAACAGCTTCAATAACAAAGCATGAAGTGAAACATTGCTCTGTCTCCTTCACACTCAAAAGAAAATATGACTCAACACTATTAACAAGACCAAAGACTTCAGTGACAAATGTTGTAGGCTGCAATAAAAGAAAGTATCCCTGAAAGTATAATCCTAGTTTGAGAGAAAGTGAAAACAGCAGGTCATTCACAGAAGAATCATTCTCACTCAGGGTTCCTCTCTTAACGCCCAACGAGCGCCTCCAGTTTATGCATCACAGAATAACACAGCCAATCACTGCAGAACTTACTGATGACAGAGAGAAACCCATTGATGACTATTCATTGCATCTTAGTGGATCACTGAGGAAGAGAATATGATCAGAGTGGAAGTTACAACAATATCAAATGTTCTATATGAGTTCCGGTTTCGGCACGATTTCTCAAGCAGCTGTGACTTGAGAAGCAGCTGATCTTGTAGCTTTCACAGAGCTGTCATTTTTCCATTCAGCAAATGTAATTCTTTTGTCTTAAAATTTTCACCTTTAACTAATTGAAGTCAGTGTAACTTTGAGCGTCCCGGGGCTGTTGCTCTGTCATTAGCTTAGCTGTGTTTTAAGTGGGGCTGCCGATTGATCTGTCTCGATTAACCGAGTAGTTGTTCAGTCCATAACATGTCAGAAAATTGAGAAAAATGTCGATCGGTGTTTCCCAAAGCCCCAGGTGAGGTCTTCAAATGTCTTGTTTTGTTCACAACCCAAAGATATTCAGATTTCTGTCAGAGAATCCAATAAAAATTAAAGAAAATAATTACAAAAAAAGCCTGAGAGTGACTCAAAATGATTCATCGCTTATCAAAATAGTTGGCGTTTAATTTACTATTCAATTAATAATTGATTAACCATTTAATCGTTGAAGCTTTTCAGAAGCTATCTGTTTTTTTCTTGCTTTTAAACAAGCTTTTCTTTATCACAACTCATCGCTGCTTTTTTCTCCTGTCTGTGAGCTCTCTGCAATGACAGACATGCTGTCAGAGTCACTCAATGGCCACTTGTGCTTTTTAGAGTTTTACTTTTAACACTCACAACAGGAAGACACGCAACAACTGGAGGGAGGAGCTTGTTGATGGCAGAGAGAAACCCTGAGTGAGAATGACTGTGCTGTGAATGACTTGCTGCTCTCACCCTCAGTCAAACTAAGACTATACTTTCAGGGATCATTTCTATAGTTTTTGACTTGAGAAATGTGTTTCTAAAGTGTTTGGTCTCGCTAACCATGATGATGAGTCATGATATTCCTTTCTGAGCATGAAGCTGACAGAGAATAATGATTTAGTTCATATGTTCCCTGTCATTGATGACTGTTCTTTACTTCCTTGAGAAGTATTGAGGAAGGGAATATGATCAGAGTGGTATTTCAGTAATTGTAGAAATTTAAGAAATAAAGAATAATTAATTAGTTCCAAAGTCTTTGTTAGAAATTAACTTTAACTGTAAATGCTTGAATTATAATTTCTAGAAACCTAACCTTTTTTTTAAGTGTGTCACCTTCTCCAGTGCTCTACATGATGTTGAGACTCTGACACACCTGTGATGAGTGGCTCAGACACCCAGGTGAGCTGCGGTTCAGCTCAACCTTTGCTTGTTTTAACAGAGCAATCAGGTTAAGAATCTGCACCAGCTCAGACGGTTGGGTCTGGGTTATAGAATGGACAGTGTTGTGAAGCTTCTTGCTTTCATCACAACTAAAACCACACCCGTAGCTGTTTGGTGCAAACACAAATGGATGACTTGAAGCCTGGCATGACAGATTTCCGTGCGATCTTGCAAATCTACATACTTTGCAAGATAACACTGTGGGTGGACACTGTAAATAGTTTGCTTTGTAATGCTGTTACAATCCAGTAGATGGCAGTGAAGCAGCTCATATAGATGCCAGCTGACATAAAACCCCAAGAGGGAGCAATCAGGTCCAGTTTAGTCCATGCATTTATCTGGGCTGGGGAGGGGGCTTCTCAGCGAATCAGCTTTACGGAGATAGTCCAACTTCTTCGATCTGACTTTGTTTTACTTCGTTTTGCGCAGCAGCTCTACGTGATGTTGAGGCTCTCTGACATGCTTTTGAGGAGCAGCTCAAACACCCAGTTACCTGCAGTTCAGCTGAGCCTGTGCTTGTTTCAGTAGAGCAGTCAAGTCCAGTTTAGGAACATGTTTGATGGCAGAGGGGAACCCTGAGTGAGAATGATCTTCCTGCGAATGACCTGCTGCATTCACGTTTGATCAAACCAAGACTATACTTTCAGGGATCATTTCTATAGTTTCTAACTTGAGAGATGTGTTTCTAAAGTGTTTGGTCTCACTAACCACGATGATGAGTTGTGATATTCCCTTCTGAACATTAAATTGACAGAAAACAATGATTCAGTTCACATGTTCTCTGTCATTGATGACTGTTCATTGCTTCTTTGTGGAGCATTGAGGGAGGGAGTATGAACAGAGTGGCTATAGTAATACTGTTGAATGTTAACTCCAAATGTAATGATGTTTTTGAATATTGTCTGTTTATCACAAAGATGAGTGGTTCATTTTTTCTGAGCTGAATCAGACAAAGAATTATAGTTCAAACTACACTGAATCTTCACTGTCTCTGATCACTGCTCTTTGCTTCATTTTGAACTGTGAGGATGGGAATAAGATAGCAGTATTAACAGAAATCTATATATAGTAAGCATTTTAGTACGGAAGCTTTAAAAAAAACAGCAAATTATTAAACAATAGTTGTAAACAACACAAGCCTATAACTTACTGTGAAGTCAGCAGTATATTTTATTTTCCACCAGAACCAATTTTAATACTGCCCAGGGGGTAGAAATGAATGGAGCCTTTATTGTAGAAATTAAGTAGACTGGAAAAGGATTATTCAGACAAACAGTGACTGATTGTCTGAATAATCCTTTTCCAGCAAATTCAGATTTAATTGTGCATAGAAGTCTTAAAAAAACAAGATAGATTTCCTCACCTGAGTCATCTGAAATGTTTAATGATTAGCTTCTGAGAACCATGACTGAGAATCACTTTGCATCGAATGACCTGCTGTTTTCACCTTCAGTCAAACTAAGACTATACTTTCAGAGATTATTTCTGTAGTTGCTTATTGAGAAAAATGTGTTTGGTCTCACTAACCACGAGGATGAGTTTAGATGTGCATCTGTGAGTGTGAAGCTGACGCGGAACAGTGATTCAGTTCATATGTTGTCTGTCATCGAGGATTGTTCTTTGCTCCTCAGTGGAGAATCGAGGAAAGGAATCTGATCAGAGTGGTAGCAGGAGGTTCTGTGAAAAATAAATATGGTTTTGGCTATTCAGAAACACAATCTTAAATAAAAAACATGCTATTTAACATTTCTGAATCTGTAATGTCCTCTGAATTCAGAGACAGAATTCGTACTATACTAAATATTTAGCAAGGGTATTTGTGTTAATAGTGTAGTAGTCCTGCAAGTGAATTGCTTTTCATGACTCATGAAGTTGAGGTGGATCACTGGACAACAGGAGAATATAGAGGCCTGGTGGGTGACTTTGTTGGATTGTGCAGACTGAAACATCAGCAGTTGCACATGAGCTGATTGTGTACTTGCTCAGGAGTTTGCCTCAGAATGCTCCTGGATGACAGGTTAGAGTGAGCTGGGAACAAAGTGGTCCTCTTGAGCAGGTCTAGTCAATGCTAACTCAAGCTAGGCTAAGACAAGCTTGCAGTGTGAGAGAGCACGGAGAACAGAAGCAGCCCAGAACAGCCGATTGTTGAAAAAATGATAAAATGTCACTAAAGGAGGAGAAAACAAGAGAAGTTTTCTTCTCTGCTGCACAACAAACCCTTCAGATCTAACTATGTAAAGAATATAAAGGGTTCATCATGAAAAAAGGCCAACACTGCTGCAATTAACAAAGCAAAAGAGATATTTTGGCAATAAAACAAAAATAAAGAAAATGTGAGAAGGATGTGATCCTGACATGCATCGCTCTGCCTCAATAGCTCACTTGGTGGAGCATCTGCCTCTTGGGCTGAGGCCTCAACAGCAGCACAGGTTTGATTCCAACTCAAAGCTGATGGACATGTTGTCCTCTCTCTCTTTTTCATCGTTTTCCTGTCAATCTCCAGCTGTACTATGAAGCAAAAAATGCAAAAGCCACAAAAATCTTAATTCTAGAAAAGATATACTGTTTCATATATATGTATGTGTGTTGTATGATATCCATGGATTCAGATGAAAACAGTCATGCATTATTAGAATTCTCTTAATACATCCATGGGAGAAAAAATTTAAACAAACTACAATGTATACTGTATTATACAAAAACACAAGCCTTATGATAAGTAATACAAATTCATTATACCACCAAAGGTCTACAACGATTATAAAGTGAATTGAATAGAATACTCAATAGATTCTCAATAGAATCCGTTGTCTCTTGTAGGTGTAGAAATGTTGGCTTAATGTGGAAAATAATCAGCAAAAATGTATTTTTTTTATCCTGAAAACAATATACAGGAAGTTGCGCTTGACGTAGAAGTGCTGCGTGACGTAATACGTAAATAAGTTGATCAAGCCTCTGCTGCCTGGTTGTTGTCTTCCTTAAGCTATAATTATCTTTCGCCTTACTAATATTAACAACAATGCTAAAACTGCATGTCAGCTCTTGGAGATAAAACGGAATTGACATTCTCTCCGACACGTTAGGATATGCTATCTGACTTTGTAACGTAACAACAAACTAAGCCTCTTGAGGACAACAAACCAAACCGACTCGTTAGCTAACAGACGTTAGCACCACAAATCTCCACGCGGCGTGCTGGTCATTCTCACTTTCTCTTCCATTTCGTCTTCGACTGTAGTCGGCCTTTAGATTCAGTCGGTGGTTTCGTCAGGAGAGGATGAACTGGCTTTTCCCCCTGTCCAAAGGCTCCGGACCTCTCCCTCCTCTGAACAGCCTACAGCAACAAAGACAGCGGCAGATCGAGTCACTCAAAGCCGCTCATCCGAGGTAACCTGAACAACCACTGTTAACAAAACATAACCTGGTGCCGCCGATCAGCTTGTTAACATAATTAATTTTTTTAAATATTTTAAACTGAGAATATAGTCAATGGTGCCTGGCCACGTTAATCGCCCGAACATGCTGACCGACTTAACACTCACAGTTGTTGTTTACTAGCACAGTTAGCCACCTGGCTCACAGTTATATTACAGTAAGTAGCTTCGTTAGGCGAGCAAATAGCGCACAGCCTCTTATTTCCGTGCATGTGTGTCTATGTGATTGTGTTAAAATGTCAAAATGCCACACGAGATTTTATGTGAACCCACAACCACTGCCTTGACATGCCTCTGTGTTGTGATCGAGCGGCTAATGTTTGCTAACCTTTCCTCATGGCTAACTAGCTAACTTAAATGTGATTTGCCAGGGCGCTGTGTTAGCTGGCTAGCTGATCAAGCCATCCAGTGACAGTTACAGTGTCTATTTATAGGATTGATGACACAAGTTGTAGCTGGCCTTCCGTGTCCTGAGATCATTCCAGTGTTTGTCAGGCCAACTTATCACGTCTGTAGTTTGAGGAGGAGCTAGCTAATTAGATGTGAAGATTAAAGTATTAGCCTTTGTTTACTTTCATGGCATTGCAGAAGCCACAAAGATTTAATGTGCCGTGATCAGTGCTGCCCATGGCGTGGAATTGATGTCGAGGAATAAGTGGATGGGAAAAGAAAATTCATACTGTTTAAAGATTGTGTACATGTGCTGCCTGCTAGATGCCTTCAATCCAGTTAGGCTTGCTAACGTTGTTGAATATCTTGTTCCACATGTCAGTGCCACAATTGCACTACCTTGCTATTGTCTGAGGTGTTACTAGCTGCACTTTTAGACTGTGGTAGTAGAACCTGCCCTGACAGCTCCACAGGTATCTAAAACAGAGATCTTATTTTCTATATATGTCAGTACCTCTCAGTATTCAGATAATCAAATAGGGCTGCAACTACTGATTGTTTTCATCATTGAATAATCTGTTGATTATTTTCTTGATTAAGCAATTTCTTGTTTAGTCCATAAAATGTCAGAACTTTGGGAAAAATGTTGATTTGTGTTTCCAAAAGCCCAAGATGGCGCCATCAAATATCCACAATCCAAAGCTATTCAGTTTACTGACATAGAGGACGAGAGAAACTAGAGAAAATATTTACATCTGAGAATCTGAAATCAGAGAATTTGGACTTTTTTTTTCTCAGAAAATGACTCTTTCCTTTGTCTCAGTGGTCAGTTAAAAACAGAGCCTGCCCAATAAATTGGCCAATGGATATTATCAGCTCAATATTGACCTATCACAACCATGGGTGTCACAGTTTAGATATTAAATTAAAAATCTATGATTGAAATGAGCTTTCACTGTCACTAATCTAAATCCAAGGCATGATCTTTGTTTCTCTCCACTCCATAAACTTGTTGTCTACAGAAGAAAACAACAACACTTCAGAGACAACACAGCAAAGCTCACTGACCATTGATACCATAAAGACTTGATAGTCTTACAATGGCATAGCCATCAGTGTTTAAAGAAAAATCTTGAAATCAATCAAATTGAATCGCAACCTTAACATTGACAAATTGTGACATCCCTAATCGAAGCTATATCAGTATCGACATATATACTGTGCAATATGCACCTATATGAAATCTTTTTATTTGAAACAGAGCATTATTAAATTCAGCTTTAATTGTTTATTGTTAAACTGTAAATAATATCCTGCCTGCATTACATATCTTTGTCACAAGTGTTATCCACTTTTGAGGAATAAGTGCAAAAAGTCTGTTAATCTATATATTCTGTATTCTGTATATTACATTCTGTACAAAGAATCCTGGCTAAAATATCAATATCATTTTTTTTTACTCCCTAATATCGACATCAGCCAGTGATTTATTGTCAGGCATACTGTGTAAGGTACGGACTGTTTAAAATCTAATAATCTAATTTTCACACAAAAATCAACATTACTTGCCACTGCATTTCTTTGGCAGACTCTTTGAAGTGATGTCTGCAGTAAACAGTGTAGCATTACAGTTATTGCACACAGTAATAGCAGAAGGTGACTGTCACTGGTGGGACATAACCATGTGGTGGTAATCTAATGAGACAAGTAACTACTGGAGTCAGCATTGGGCACAGTGAACATGGGAGTCACTAGTTCAAATACTGGAAAAATTTTCAGTATATTTTTTAATTAAGTTAGTTTTCTTACACATTCAGATATACATAAATACTGCAACACTGTTTTTGTTGTGCCTCAAAATTGACACATCCTCATTTCAGTAAAAGCTTGTATACGTTGTAATACATCTGTGAGGAATTATTTGATATGAACAGCGATTAAACATAACATTGTACAGTATAGTCTCTCCTACTCACCAAAAATTACAATACATTTGCTGCTACATTTGTTACACTTTGTTATGTTGTTTTGCTAAGAAGTAACATTATTAGACGAGGACAGGTTTTAAAATCCTCTCTTTATGAATCAGTCTCTCTCTCTCAGAACTTGTAGACGTTTCATTCAACACTGATAGAGGACCTGCGCTACATTTTCTAAATGTGCTGATCATGACTACAGATCATGACATTCCCGTGTTTCTGTTTCCCACCAGCCTCGCAGAGATCCAGAAGGATGTGGAATACAGATTACCATTCACAGTCAACAATTCCACCATCAGTGTTAACATGTGAGTACAACTTTGCATATACAGTCACAGTGTGAGCGTATCAAAAGCAGGCTGTGGTCTGGCTTCACAGTCACTCTGCACCTCAGACGCTCACGTGGTTTGGAATTCTGACCTCTGTTAGAAAACTGACTAACCACATGACAGCCTTGTCATTGATTTAGCTCCTTTTCTCTAACTAACATACTTGTGTAGTTGCTGTACAAAAACATGGAATGTTAATTTCACGTGAGCTGCTATTATAGGCGATAAATATATTTTATCCCCTATTTATTCTCTTTCTGTGTCCAAACACAAATATACCTATATTAATCGCAACTAAGAACACAAGATTTTAAATATGTTTTATTAAGAACTCACAAATTGCAATGGCAGCATGAAGTCTTAGAGGAGGAGGCTATCCCAGCATTCCACTGATGATACTTAAGTCAGTTGGATAAGAACGACAAGAAAAGACACTTTGCAACTAAAAAAAACATGCTTGGCTTTTGCCCCACAGTGTGAACTACTCAAATTTTGTTTGTTCATGAGAGCTGCTGGTGAAAACCTGTTACCATGTTCCCTCCAGCAGTGCTAAGGCTTCTTATTTGATCAACTGTGAAATCTCATAGAAGTAGCGCTGGGACATATAGCGACAAATATATCTGACATTACATCAGGACTTCCCCCAACTTAAGATGTTAATACTCATCTAATGTAATCACTTCAAGCCATTAGTTGACTAGTCATCACAAGTTTATGATATGATCTAAATATTTAAATGTAGAGGTTATATTTTTTAGGAAATGAAGCAAGCCGCCTGTTAAATGCTAACAGCATTTATTTCATGCAGTATAACCTCACTCAAGTCCAACTTCTCAAAAATACTCATGGATTTAACAACACAATGGATGATGTATACTTATAGATTAACTTGCTAAGTTACGAACTCGCTCCTCAGCCTCTTCACACCTCTTGACCCCAGTTGAACTTGCTGTGTCTTCATTGTCCCAGGAGTCAGAGAATTAACTAGCTAGTGGCACAGCACAGTTAGCAGCATTGCGCCACTGACTGAAGTGTTACATGAGAAAAGCTCCATGTTGTAACAATTGCCCTGGTGTAGTGGTGAGGCAACTAATGTATAAATGAAAACGTGGTTGACTGAGACTCTTTTCACTGACTGGCTATTAGGAGGCAAGGCAAGGCAAGTTTATTTGAATAGCACATTTCAACAACAATTCAATATGCTTTACATAAAACATAAAGAGCACCAAGAGCGTTAAGACAAAATGTAAAAGGAACATAAAGCAATATAAAAAGACATTTCAACACAAGTCCTGACTACATTAATACCAGGGTTTTATCCAGTCCAGTCAAGCCTGGTGGGCCATCGGGTCTAAGCTGACCCCCACTGGGCCTAAGCATCAGAGAATTTTAACATTTCAAGACCGTACATTGTCAGTTTCTTTGTAAAACTGTACAATAGTTGTTGATTTTTTTTAAATGCATGTTGAATTAATGACTTATTTATAATAACACATTACATAGTAATATTTTCAAATTTTGAGACAGCTTTTAGCACTGACTTCATGTACGAAAGGTTTGTTATGTCTTTTTTAAATTCTCAATTCTGCAAATCTGGCTGTGATTATGTTATCACATAGGGCCCAACCTTAATGCAGCCAGTCTGTTGCTGGCCCACACTAGTAGTAACCTGACACACGTGATAGTTTGTTACACAGAGCCATCTGGGAACTCATCCTTAGAAACTGTTTGGAAAAGGGCAGGTACTTTCAAAAAACACTTGGCAGGTGATTGGATGAACCATCTGTCTATCACATCTAACACAGGTTAACTTCATCCAGTCAGATCAACAAACCATATAGCGTAGTAAGAGAGTAACCTTGTGAGGCAGCCGGATTCATGAGAGAATCCTTTGGTTCTGTGTAACAAACCATGTGGCAGGTCAGGCTACTACCAGTGGAGCCAGTTGGTAAATCAAACTCTTGCCAAAGCTGTTTGAGAGAAGAGCAGAAGCATCTTTTTATATCGAGAAAAGCCTTCAGTGCCATTCTTTGCTCTTGTTTCAATGAAGAAATACTCTCCAGTTCTGATATAACTGATGCTATCACAGTATCTACGCTAACGTCTTCAAGAGCCGCCATTGTTTGTTTGAGTCGCTTCCATGGATGCTTCTTGCTGCCGTCACACCTGAAACCATGCCCATAGCTGCTAGTTGTCCCTCCTAGGATGCTGATTGGCTGCACCTCTTTTGGTGCAGACACAGATGGATAACTTGAAGCCTGGCAAGATGGAGTCTAATGTGATCTCCTGATCTTGAGAATCCAGCTGCCTCACAACATGAACAAGGCAACAACAGGCCAGGAACTCATACCTTTCTTCCTTTTTTTCCTCTAGTCTGCTGCCTCCTCAGTTCCCCCAGGAGAAGCCAGTGGTTAGTGTCTACCCCCCTGTTGGTCATCATCTAGTCGACAGCAATAATGGCACCATGATCACCAGCCCCCTCATCACAAATGTAAGTATTTTTTTGGCTTTTGATTGATTTGGCTGGGCTGGTGCTTCCAAAACTTGGCTTCCTGAGGGGCTGCCACAAATGTAGAAGGGGTTCGGGGAATTCAAGGGTTTGTGTTTTTCCAGATCTGTGATACAAAACATTGAAGAAAGCTACCATGAGCTAATTTGTTACCTGGGTTGTGAAATTGTCACTCGTAGTACTATTGTTATGTGATGTAATTCAAACAGCGGAGGTGGACAGACATTATTTTGAATGCTGACAGCTGTATACACTTAACTGTGTTAACACCATTGTTAAAAACATTTCATGGTGTCCTTACATGTTAAGAGAAACACACTAAGAGACGGTATCACTGGTCGGCAGTATTGCTGGTGAAAGGGGAGACTAACTCGCTAGCTGAATCATAATAATTAAATGTCACGTCTGCCTCAAACTGAAACTGAAATGAATAAGTCAAAGAAAGGTGGTTTCCACAGCCAACAGTAGGTCTTTGTAAGCTGCAGGCACATAAGTAGTAAAGAAAAACTGTTTGCTCTCTTAAGCCACGTTTCTGCGATATATTTAAGGACCCTTGAAACCTGTAAGTACATATACCTCAACACTAGATCTCTTTTGTGATGAGACTTTTGTATTGAGAAGCTGCAGAGTTTATTAACTGACACACTGTAACCTACACTGTACATTTACTGCAAGACTGATAACTTATGCTAACCCTTTAAAGCCTAAATTGCCCAAAGGTGTGAATGGGAGTGTGAGTGGTTGTTTGTCTCCATAGCCTCTTTTACGACCTCCATCATTTGGCTTTTTCCTTCAGTGGGAAAGGGCACAATCATTCACTCCCAGGTCAAATGACTCTGCAGTAGCCTCTTGGTGTCCATCTGCTCCAGTTCTGATTGGCAGTAATATAAGCATGACACCTGGATGGACCAGGGCTGTATGGTGCGACATATATGTCGCACGTGCTATGAGAAAAAATGTCTGTGCTAAGAATTAATTTGCTTGCTAGCATGTGTGCGATAGGCAGATTTGCGAGCCAACCCCATAGCGTTACTTGCTGACATAACGTCGTATGTTTTGCCAAAGAGCTTGTTTGATTAAAAAAAATCCTTCTCTGTAAAACGTTGCTAGGCTACCGGCAACGTTACTTCGCTATCCTTCCTGGTAATGAGTGGTGCAACGGATCACCCTCCATGGTTTGGCACGCATGTGACCCGCGGACTACTGTGAGCATCATAGTTTTACTGTCACTGTTACTTTTGTATAAGTTATAATACCCGAAATCTCAATGCATCTCTGTGCGGATTTAAAATCCGTCACATCGCCTTGAGTGAAATCCAGACCATGACTTTTTCCACTGATGTAACTCTGATGTCGTCAAAGAAACAGATCATAAGACTGTGATGATTATTTAAACTTTGGCGATATCAGCTGTCTTAACACTAGAACGGCCACGACTGTCATTTCGACCGTTTTGAAATTTAGGCTACATGTGCAATAACTTTGTTGAATAAAAAAGATAAAATCCTGCTGGTTCTTGACTTTTCACAAAAGTGTATGTATTTTTATTTAAAGTTGGCTTTACATAAATTACATAGTCTAAATGACAACCAAAATTTAATTTTTACCTATTTCGGGCGTGAACGGTCATATTGACCGTACGGAATTTCGCGCTGTTCTATTGTTTATTTTTTCTGCGGTTGATCTATTTTTAGCCTTCCCGCAGTCCCGTTATTATTAGACAGAGATGGAAAGATCGATAGATAGGGAGACAGGGAGATAGAAATAAAGAAAATGTCTGAAAGACGGAGGAGAGACCTGACACTTAC
>JAJHUR010121915.1:1158-11638 GCA_027495735.1 Lutjanus campechanus | reverse complement strand
AGAGAAGCAGCAGCACAACAGGAAGAGCTGTTGCAAGGAGGAGGGGTTGTCACACTTTGCATTTATATTTAAAACTCACCCAAAGCAACCACATCCTTGCCCTGAAGACAATGAATGATTTCCGATCTTTTATTGTGCCAGAACTCCAAAATACTATCCACACAGTATGTGTCCTGGATTTTGTAAAAGGTGGCAGCATTGACCACACCCATATTCATAAGTGGAACAGAAGTGCAATCTTGGAGTAGTTGTTATCACTCAACAGGATGTTTGTTCCAAGCATAAAGTCATTATACATGCAGGTAGGTGTAACTCACCAGTGGCAATCTCATGATGCAGCTTTCTCATGGCAGGTGTTGAAATGCAGGAGAAGCTGTTGTGCACACCAAACTTGCTTGCCACAGCACTCTGATGCTTGCATGTTCCACCAGAGATCCTGAGTGGACAGGAACAGTAACCAGTTGCCATATTCACATGGTATTTGTCATGACCAGAGGAACTAGGAACTATATAATTCATTTGATCCTGCTGTATCAACAAGCAAAAACCCAGTTGCAGTTATGAAAGAAATTGATAAAGGTCTACAATGGAGTACTAGATAATAGTTTAGCAAGAGAAAACAAGAGGGAAGTGAGGGAAGCAGATATACATACCCAGGGTCCAAAACTAACACTCGCCACTCGCCAATTACGGGTAGATTTCGTCTCTAGCTGGTAAATTTTTAAGACCACTCGCCACTCTGGCGAGTTATCTTTTTTTTACCGGCGAAAATTTCATTTTTTCGTTACTGGAGGAGAACGATGCTGGTATCCGCTGGTTTCCTGACAGAGTGATGTGTCTTTCCAGCAGAGACGATCTTTGGTCACGTAAGTACGTCATGCCGTTACTGACAGCATCGTCGCGCCTTGATCGTACGGTACCCATTTGTGTAGAAGAAGAAGACGAAGAACGCGAGGAAGAAGAAGAAGATTGTAAGAGCGAAGTAAAGCAGATAACATAAAAGTAATGTGGCGATGCTGGCCAAATATTGTAGAGCCTCCGGCAAAAAAATTCAAAACAAAAGCTAAAGAACGTGCCGAGGCCAGAGTCGAGTGCCGTGACCAAGAGACGGATGCTGCTGCTAACGCTGCTCCCGCCGCTAGTCCCGCTCCCCCTGCTCGCACCCCCGACGCCGCCGTTCCCCAGCCATCTGCAGCGGCGAGCCGACATTTTCTTGAGAGATGGCGGGCTAACAGACCATGGCTGGTATATTCAGCAGAAGAAAATGTGATGTTTTGCCGTGTCTGCCGTTCTCAGGCGAAAGGAAAGCGGAGAGGTAACACATTTGTGGTTGGCAGCTCCACAATGAAGCTTGAAACGATCGTGTTTCATGAAAATTCTCAGTGCCACCAAGACTGTCTGATTGCTGATGGAAAGGTATTGGAGCCTCTTCACCAGGCACCTTGTGTAATCTCTCTTGTGAAACTACCGGAGGCAACCAAGGAGAAGATGGCAGTACTCTTCCACACCTCCCATGCGATTGCCAAGAATGCTCGGCCGTTCTCCGATTTTACCTGGATGTGTAAGTAAGTTGATCTAACCTCACGTTAATGTTTTGTGTTTTCATTACCCACCAAAGATTATATTCGTTCTGTTAACTGCATGTAACGTCTAACAGCTTCATCAACAACTAACCCAAATCAGCTATAACGATAATGCCAGACATCCCAACCTGTAAAAACTTATTTCAGGGAGTGAGGGGGTAGAGAGTGGGGAGGGGATGGGGGTGTGCTTTATGTCTCTCACCCGCGACACACACACACACACACACACACACACACACACACACACACAGTTGAAATGTCTGCCTATGCTCAACTGAAAAAAATAATTAATTTAAACAATACTCAACAATTCTGTAGCATCAAATTTAAGTAAACTATATGGACAAAAACGTTATGGCATCAATTTAATGTGTACTGGGTCAAGAACATGATGTTTCTTGATATTTATTTCAAAAGTAAAGTGTATAATGTGGCCTAATGTTACTGATGGCTGTTGCCTCCACCAACTTACTGATTTAGAAATGCTAATATTTCACAGCATAAGCATGAATTAAGTATGATGCACTATTGTATGTTACATTATTGATTATATCATAGCAATTGAATATGTTTCTCTTTCTGTCTTTACAGTTTGGATGAGAAAAAGGGCCTAAAAGTTGGGAAAACCTACAGAAATGAAGTGGAGTGTAGGTTATTCGTCAAATATATTGCAAAGGCAGAACAAGTGAGACTCAGGGAGGAGTTGGAGGAGACCAAGTTCTGCTCTGTTTTATCAGATGGATCCACAGATAGTGCAGTGAAGGAGGAAGAGCTAGTCTATGTACGGTTTTGTACAAAGGGGAGTGTGAAAGTGAAGTTTGTTGGCATTGAAGCTGTGGAGAAAGCTGATTCCGCTCACATTACTCAAGCTATCAAAAATCAAATGGATGCAGCTTGTAAAGGGTGGGAGGGTAAACTTGTAGCCTGTGCCACGGACGGGGCTGCCGTCATGTCAGGGGGGAAGAGTGGTGTTGTGACCAAACTGAAAGGGGACAAGACTTATGTTGTTGGTGTTCATTGCATGGCTCACTGTCTGGAGCTCTCCTTCTCTGACGCCATCAAGGAATCTGCCATGTTTCGCAGAGTGGACGAACTACTGGGTGGACTCTACACTTTTTATCACACAAGTCCCCTCAACAGAGCAAATCTAGTCAAGAGCTACGCGAGTCTCAACAAAGCGAAGGCCCTCATGCCCACAAGAATCGGCGGGACTCGTTGGGTGGGCCACCTTCTTCGAGCGCTGGACCACTACCTGAGAGGATACCCAGCCATTGTGCTGCATCTTGAACAGGTTATTGACACATTAATTAATAATTTGCCTACACTACACCAAACCCTTAATGTAATATATAATGTATTATTACATGGCTCTATTGAATGCTGCCCTCTGATTGGTCAATTGCTGCGTTCTATGGTCTCCTATTTCTGTCTGATGATCGTCATCAAGAATATCAGACCATTGTCAAGTAGGAGCACAGCGTTGCTAGATTCAGATCCACTGATTAATTATCAAAGGCTTGTTGACACGACCACGAGAAAGCTCGGCAAAACAGTGGACAAGTAACCGCGGACTTGAAATGATGCAATTTATAAATCGATAAAAGTCGTGTTTTGATCAACATTTTTCAAATTAATTATTTCACTCATAAGCTGTGTAATGAGCGGGATAATGTATAGTTTGGATGTTGTTAACAACATCCAAACTATACATTATCCCTTACATATGTAATGTAAAGTACAGCACCTTCATTGTCAATCTTTTTTGTGTGTGTGTCTATTCCAGATCCGTAGTGTGCCTCAAGCAAAGGCCAAAAAGTTCTACAGCTTAGCCAAGGAGAGTGCTCTGTTACAGTTCTGTGGGTTCCTTTTTGATGTGCTGAGCCACCTCAGCAGCCTCTCTGCCACTCTGCATAAGTCTACCATCACCCTGACAGAGGCACACGCCTCCCTGCTTGCCACCCAGGCTGTGCTGGATAAATATGAAACCAGGTTTGTCTGTGATTATTTCAATCATAATTAATATGGAGGGAGAGACTATAAAGTATTCAATCAATTAATTGATAAAGGATATAAGGAAAGAAAAAAATATTGTAGTAATGTGTATAATTTTCAACTTAAGGGCAGGGCCAATGATGAAGGCCAGTGGTCTGACATTTGAGGGAGTCAAGTTAAGTGTGGGAAAGAATGACGACAGAGCAGTCAAGACCGCAGGGCAGACCCTACTGTCAAGACTCAGGGACAGCTTGAATGACAGGTTTCAGGATGTTGGTGAGGAAATCCTGCGTGCAACCATGTTGGCGAGTTTCAAGAACTGGACTGATAGAGAATCTGCAGAAACAGGTTGGTTCTTTGTGTCAGAGCAGGTTCCAATAAGAAATACCGATCATACTTTACATTACACAGAAATAAACAGCAGAGCAGTTTAAGTTTCAAAATAGGTAGAATACAGTTTTAAAGTTAGTCAAGGGAATACTTTGAGCAATGTGAGTATGAATACTGGCTCAGTGGCTCTTACACTGTATGTATTCTGCCATTTCTAGATTTTGGGGACAAAGAGATTGAGGCTCTATGCCAACATTTTGGACCTGTCCTGACCTCCGCTGGGGTCTGTGTTGACAAAATACCGGATCAGTGGACGATCCTGAAGACCAGGATCTATGCACAAACACAGACGGTGCAAACGACATCCTGGTCTGAGCTATTTGCTTTCTTTTACTATTATGGTAACTTAGAAAATGCATTGTCAAGTGATCCTAAAAGTGCTTTTGTTATGAATTGTCAGCAGGTAGAGCAACAGTATTATTTGTTTTAAGTGTTGAGCTGGTGTCTGTGTCATGTGTATGTGTGAGTATGAATGTGAAATAATGTAAATGTATTTAATGTTTGCTGCTTTTTCAGTTGATGAAATTGGTGAGACCCCAGGAAGAGTAGCTGCTGTTAAGTTCAGCAGCTAATGGGGATCTAATAAATAAATAAAATAAAGGGTCGAAAGTCAACCAACGTGACCGAGAACAGTGTCCTGATGTGCTTGACTTGATTGATTTGGTGCTAGCGATCCCTGCCTCCACTGCTGACTGCGAACGGGGATTCAATACAATGAAGCAGGTAAAGACTAAATCAAAATCCCTCCTTCGAGTGTGTCAGAGTATTCATGTGATATGTTAATCTCAATTAAGATGAACAATCGAGCAGTATTCTTTATTATCTACTGATCTTTCATTTTCATTTGATGTAACACAGGAGTGACTTTCCTTTGCGTGCCAAGAAGGTGAATTTTTACTGACTCAATGTGTTATGCTTTTTTTCTCAATATAGGTCAAGACTGACTGGAGGTCCAACCTCACATCCTCATCACTGTCAGATCTCTTGACAGTCCAGCTTTGCTCACCAGACATTAATGATTTTGATCCCTCTACTGCCATTCACCTGTGGCACAGTGACAGTCCGTTCCAGAAGACCAGACTTTGTTCCAGAGGACCAGGAGGACCAAGATGGCTATGTTTTGACTGAACATTCTGATGAAGACTGAATTCAGTGACACATGTTGTCAGACATAAGGCTGGGCAATATATCAGTATTATACTGTATATAGATATCATCTTAAATTGTGTATATATTTATATGGTGATATAGCATAAGTGTTCTTTCCTGATGTTCTAGCTGTTATATTATTTGCATTTTACCACTTTGTAAGAGTTGTTTTTAAGCTGTAGAATCTCACTAGTTTACTATTATCTAGCAATAGTAAACTAGTGAGGCTCAGATGGTGTCAAGCACACGCTTATCACCATCTGAGCCTCACTAGTTTATCTAGCAATAGGAAACTAGTGAGGCTCAGATGGTGTTAAGCGTGTGTGACAGCACCCTGGTGAGGAGTACTAAGACAGTTGTGTCTTGCCTACAGTGAAGCATGGTGGTGGTAGCATCATGGTCTGGGGCTGCATGTTGGAGAAGCAGTTCATTGAGGTAAACATAAACTCCAACATGTACTGTGACATTCTGAAGCAGAGCATGATCCCCTCTCTTCAGACACTGGGCTGCAGGGCGGATCTCCAAGATGATAACGACCCCAAGCACACTTCTTAGATGACAACTGCCTTGCTGAGGAAGCTGAAGGTGAAGGTGATGGAGTGGCCAAGCGTGTCTCCAGACCTCAACCCAGTTGAGCACCTGTGAGCATCCTCCAGTGATGGATGGAGAGCACAAGGAGTCTTAACACCCACCAGCTCAGTGATGTCATCATGGAGGAGAGGAAGAGGGCTCCAGCAACCAGCAGCTCTGGTGAACTCCATGCAGTGTTGCCAGGTGGGAAATGTAGGATTATCAAACCAGAGACATAAAATTATCGTATTTTGTGGGAAATTATCGTACAAATACGATAATTATCCTACACCTGGCAACACTGATCCCATGCCCTGGAGGGTTAAGGCAGTGCTAGATAATAATGGGGGTCACACTAAATATTGACACTTTGGCCACAATTTGGATATGTTCACTGTGAGGTGTACTAACTTTTGTTGCCAGCTGATTAGAAATTAATGGGGGCAGTAAAACTATACTATTATACAAGCTGTACAATGACTACCTTAAGTTATATCAAAGTTTAATTTCTCTAGTGTTGTCTACCGAAAAGATGTAATAACATATTTGCAGAAATGTGAGGGGTGAACTCACTTTTGAGATACTGTAATTGTCTGAAGTTGGACTGTTAATTATTTCCCTTTTATTCTCTTAGTCATAATAACCACATTATTGATTATTATTGTTCAGAAATCACATTGTGTAAATATGTTGTGAAAGCACAGACAGTCATTCCTGTAATATCGTCAAAATGTCCATAGATATTTGGTCAAAAGTATTGTTATAATTCATTCATTTGTATTGCCCAGCCATGTTTGCTTCAATTAAAAAAGTGAACAACTTTTACTTTCACTCAAGTCATGTCGTTGAATACTTTGTCCACCATTGGTCAGATATTCATGTTTATATAGGGCTGTTGCAGTCTGGTTGAGCTAAAATCTTATGTCTCAACTTTCCAAAGGAGAATAAGGTTAGTGATTCAGGTAAAATTCCGTACTGAAAGGTTCTTTTGCACAGTAGTAAGAATACTACAGAATTTCAATATTACACTTAACCTTTGAAACATATTTTAGCAGACATTGACAATATTGGTGCATACTCTTAAAATATTGATTGAGTATCGCATATAAGACCCAAATGACATGTTAAATACTACTAATACCAATTTATAACACGTAAAAGCGATTTTTATTTTGTTGGCTGGTAAAATATCTGCCTGGCTGGTAAAAAATTTCACTTACCAGCCAGCCTGGCTGGTAAGTGAAAAAGTTAGTTTTGGACCCTGTACATACCTGAACAATCGCCTCACAGTTAACATCTTCATGTTGGATGTGTTTTATCTATTTCACTCTATTGTTGGCAACATCAGTAAGACAGCAGATGTAATATTCCTCCAGTCGGGTGGTGACAAAGCTAACCATCTGTGTAACGTTGTAGGCCTTCAGTCGGTAGAAGATCTTCTCCTTGAGAATGCGCATTGCATTCTCCACATAGTTGTTAGTGTGGTGTCCTCTTGTGGGTAGTTCCGACTGGAGGCAGATGGCCCACTCTTCCCTCCTCTTGAAGACCTCAGCCAGGTGTCGGAGGAACTTCGGGTACTTCTGGGCTGTAGGGTCTTGAGTCAGCACCTTGTAGCCTTCTTCCAGGGAGGATGGGGTGCCTGTATACACAATGCACCTGAAAGAGCTCATTAAGTAAGAGCGGTGGTCTTTGGCGACCCCATTGTGGGAATTCCACAACCACCTCCACATGGCCTGTAGTAGATGGAACACGCATTGGATGAGTGTGGCCCCTGGATAGACAGCATTGAGGGACTGTCGTAAGGCCAGGCAGTCGTCGGCAAGGACAGACTGGCCATCGGGAGTACCGGGAGATTTCCCGGTGGGCTTGGGTCGGTGTGGGCCGGTATGACTGGAGGGGAAAAAAACAAAAAAACTTTAGGCGCAGTTGGGCTGGCCTTTAATATTATAACCAATGTTTACAGTTTCTCTAGTAGTGTCTGGCTAATCATCTTTGGCCCACGTAGGTGTGTCACACCCCTTTCACCTCGGTCGTTGGGCTGTTGGCCAATTACAGTCAAGGGCCCAGGGTCGCCGCCCCGTCCTTCTTCTGCATCAATCAATCAATCAATCAGGACAGGCAGACAAAAAATCATGGAGAAGCGCAAGGGAGACGCGGAGAAGTTTAGGGAAAAGAAGAGACAGGCATTACAAGTAGATGCTGCCAAATGTCAGAAACTCCATATTTTCTGCTGCTGCATCAGCTCCTCCATCATCTGCAGCATCCACAGCAGCACCTTCCCTTTGTTCCACAAGCCCCAAATCCCTGTTGGCCCAAGTGACAAAAAAGGAGGGGGCTTGTGTAAAAATTGTCACAGTAGATGATGTAGCCAGACCTGAGGAAATCTTTATTGATGAGGGATGTGACCACATCAAAAGAAAGCCCATTCCCTGTGCAAATTTGGATTTCCCTGTGTACAGATTGAAATCAAGAGTGTAGCCATTGACATCAGCTACAACGAAAAATTTGAGTCCCCATTTTGTGAGCTTCTCCTTCATATACTACTTGAATGCCAACCTGACCTTGGTGGCAACCATCCTCTCGTCCACAGAGATGTGCTGCTTGGGATGGTACACAGACATGCAGTGGGTCCTCATCATCTCCAGCAGAGGCCGACGCGGTGGAGACAGTCATGGCCCTCTGTGCCTTTCTTCTTGTCATTTTCAGCATCCTCAGCTGGATCGCTCATGTGCAGGTTTGATGAAATGGCGAAGAATAGGTCCCTCGTCATGATGGTGGCGGGAAAGGGGACATGGAAAATGGTCTTTCTCCTCCAGAAATCTGAGACCTTTGGGAGGTTCATCACTGCCATGTACAGCAGCAGTCCTAAATATTTTTTTAATTCTGCTGGTTCAACATCCTTCAAGGCAAACTTCTTCTTCCCTCCGAAGATTTCTTGCTGCATTTTTGTTTGTGTTGGAGGACAGCAGTTTGAGGACTTCAGAGTCAAAATAATTTGAGAAAATGTCACCTGGTGACAAATGCCCAAAATTTAGCAGTGGCTGCACACCAGGGGTTCTCTTCGGAATGAATTTTGGCAGCTGGGGGACGATGTCTGGATCAGCCTCTGTTTTCCATCCTCCTGTCGGTCTGGCGAACGGCTGCGCACAGCATCTCCAGCAGCTCCATTCCTTCGACCACAACTACGGACCTGACTACAGCCTCGACTGCGACCTGGTCTGGGACTGCCCTCCTGTGCAGAAGACGGTGGTCCTTCATCAGACAGCACCCTAAAAGTATTGCAAACATAAGACACAATACAATGAGACAAGATAGAAATCATTCGCCTTGAAGTGAAGTAACTAAATAATACTGTAAAAAAGGTAAGTAAGGCACACACAGGTACACAAAATACATACAAAATAAATAAAGTGAGTAAAAAGATAAATGAGGTGAGTATAAGGTAAGGATGATAAATACAGTAGGTAGGCAAATAAAATATAAAGTGAGGCAAAAAGATTTATTAGGTAAATAGAATAGGTAATAGAGTAGGTAGTGTATTTTTCTTTTGGCTTCTATCTGTCTGTTTATATCTATTTTTATGTATACATAAGGTAAGTAAAGTAGTCAGACATACAGAATAAAAAGCATGAAATAATAACACTAGTGTCTAGTGGAATAACAGTGAAGGTAAGGTGAGCTGAGAAAAGTATAAAAAAAACTGTTGGATATAATATTGAACACATTGACAATCCTACAGAAAACTAGTAAAGTAATGCTACACATAATATTGAAAGATAATATTTCATACAAAGCTGAAACGTAATTTTACTGAAGTGAGCTATGTCTGAACTTTTCTAGAACTTATTAGCTTATTAGCTTTTACAAAATTCACTACTTACTCTCGTTCGGATGGCTGTCCCCCAGACGAACTCGGTCCTCCGTCTGGGTCACTATCCTCCTCAAGAAACCGTCAGGGAGGTTTTCTGTCTCTCGCAGATTTTCTCGACATTTTTCTCAAATGTCTGGCTTCGTCACTTGCAATAATATTTCAAAAACTCCGCTCTCTCTGCTCTTCCTGCTCTCCGTCACCTTGCCCACTTCTCCTCAGCTCCTGCAGCTCCACTGTCCGTGTGTGTGTCCGAGTTCTGGTCTGTGATTGGACAAACTGTAAGATGCGAGCCGTACGGCCTACCGTAATATACCATATATCAACCTTATTTTCTCTAGTTTCTCTAGTGCGCATGACAAATTGTAGGCAGTGCTGATGTATTCGTCCATGATTGGACAGCAGTTACTCGCGAAAGCAACGGCCATATATAGGAGGAAAGCTCATGTTGTCTACTTTCAGGAACCGTGAAATTTGTCTCTAGTGCAAATGGCCGTGGAGAAACGGCAACTTGAACCGCGCATGCGCCACCTTCACCTTGTCGGTGAAATTTTTTTTGCTGAGTCTGTAAATTAGCCATCAGCCTCTGAGCCTAAAATGGATCAACTGAAAGTATGGGTACATAGCTCCAATCCTGATGTTCTAGTCATAACTGAGGCATGGTTGAGAATGTCCATCCCCTCTTCTGACTTACTCCTACCAGGTTACAATCTGTTTAGACAGGATAGGTCTTCAAAGGGTGGGGGTGTGGCAATTATTTTTTACCAAAGAACATCTGCAGTGCTCTATTGCCTTGACAAGATCCATTCAAAAACAGTTTGACTTATTAGTTCTGAACATTGAAATTTCAAATAGCTATTCCCTTTCAGTTGTTGGTTATCGTCCTCCTTCTGCACCAGCATGTACCCTAATGGCCTTAAGCAGTCCT
>JAJHUR010121911.1:1910-13377 GCA_027495735.1 Lutjanus campechanus | reverse complement strand
CATTTAAAGTGATATTCCACCTTGTGAGAATAACCCACTCAGTATGTACTCACCACTATGCCGATGTGATGATAAGTGAAGATCTTCAGTTCACCAAACAATCCTGGAGTTTTAGGAGAAGCAGGGTAGCAGCCTCATCCAGTACAATGGCAGTGAATGGTGACCATGGATAAAACGTTAAAAATAGCACACAAAACAAACACAAAATGTCTCCATCCTGCTTGTGTGGTGTAATCCAAGTGTCCGCGAGCCGCGACATTAAAAATTAACCGCAAAAGACGCCATTTACGCCATGTTTTTAACAGAAATATCAGCTGTAGCATGTAGCAGGTAGGATGTAAACATGGCGTCGATCTCGCGAGACTTCTGCATGTGCGTCCATTAAGATATATACGAAGTCTCGCGAGACGCCATGTTTACATCCTACCTTTTGCGGTTAATTTTTAATGCCGCAGCTCGCGGACACTTGGATTACACCACGCAAGCAGGATGGAGACATTTTGTGTTTGTTTTGTGTGCTTTTTAAAAACGTTTTATCCATGGTCACCGATCTCTGCCATTGTACTGGATGAGGCTGCTACCCTGTTTCTCCTGAAACTCCAGGATTGTTTGGTGAACTGAAGACCTTCACCCATCATCACATCAGCATAGTGGTGAGTACATACTGAGTGGCTGAATTATCAGTGCACTTCTTGGTCACCTTTATTTAAACCTGGAAATAAAACTCACTGGATGTAATCAAGCTTGTAATACAGTCTCACTGTCTTGTTTGCAAGCTTCACAGCTAAAACAGAGTTAGGACGGAGATATACTTGCTATGAACTACACATATGCATACACATCCAAACGCATCATGGCTGCCTCACGTATCCTGTGTTCATTTGGAGCGATGGTTGTGCATGTATTCAGAAATTAACACTACACATATGCAAACGCAAACGTGGTTAAACAGCAAGTACATCTAGACCTTGCCGGTGTGTTAGATTAGAACAAACTAACAGTCTGATTTTATATTGTTTCTCATAATCATTTTATGTTGGATGTAATCTGTATGAACACTACACAGAAATATGTGTTCCAGTGAGCAAAACATAACGGTGTTTTACCTCCAGGCTTAGTGTTAATTAAATGTCTCTATGATGTGCATTTATATCTCAGAATTAATTTATGCCTTTTCTATTGATCATGTAACATGATCAAACGGTATTGCTCATGTTAGCTGTTGTGTGTAGCTAATGGGTTGTCAAATATGCTATTTTAGCTTAAAATTTGTCATCATTTGAGCTTCCGACTCTGAGTGTAATGTGAAAGGAAAATGGTCGCCGTGTGAATATGGTGAATGCAAAACCACCGCAAACACTGTAACACCGCAAAACCCAACAAAACCTTTACAATTCAGTTTCAAAAGACTAAAATTAAAGTACCGTGCAGATTAAATGCAGGTTTATGGTTGACAATATCTTCAGGGTAGAGCTGTTTTTTAAAAACTTTTGGTGGAAAATAGGAGGGACCACAGTATGTTGACAGTGCATATTGGCGACGCTCAACCTGTTCCTTTAAGAAAACAAAAACAAAAACAAACTTAATTGGTCATTTTCATATTATTCTCTCTTTTTTTTTTTTACACATTTGACTGAACCAAGTCGATTTCCATTAAAATAACACACAGAAAAATATGCCGTGTTTGCATTTGTGCTGCTGTTAAACATTGGTACCATGCAGCAATACTTCAGCACCTCAGGACTTGAGCTTTACAGTCATGCCTCTACATTAAATTGGCATGATTCTGACATGCTTATGTAATTTAATTATTCGTCTCACCCCTCCAGATAAGACTACCTGCAGGTCACTGGAGAGCTGGAGCCATATTGATTAAGAGCAAACAAGTTAATTAACCGTCAGGATCAGCAGGATCAGTTGTTGTGCAATATTATTCAATAGGAGCAACACGCTTTATTATCTAAAACAGCCACCCCCAAACAAAAGAATGCCACGGCCCAATCTGAAATCTGAAAACCGTCTCTGGCCCAGACAAACCTTTAATCAGCACTCTGATCAACACAGGACTCATCATAGTAAAGATGAGATATAAGATACGTTCATGTGTTAATGTGACAGGTCACGAAATACACCTGTTAAACTAGGTCAGACAAATGAAGAATAACAGATCATTTAAATCACATGGCTTTGTTTTATTAGTTTTAACTTTTTAAAAAATGAATTATAAATATTTTATGGTAATTTTAAATGTATAAAATGTTGCGGTTATTTATTTTTATGAGCTTTATGAGATACAATAAAAAACAATAACACAAAATAATTTATTGGCCAGTTTTAAATGGTCACAGTCAATGAATACACTGACTAGTACAGAGGGCAGATGATGCATAATGATGCCAATGTTGTTATTTTATCATATATGTATCATTACTTTGGGGGCTATAAGAATGAATTATGTTGTGGTGGCAGCTGCTCTCTCATTTGATAGTCGAAAGTTGACCCTTGAGGTTATGGTTGAATCATTAAATTGATCGAGAGGTAATTTTGTCTAATGGAACAAGAGCAATGGTATTGTCCATAAAGCAATCAGATGACAGAAAAAACAGATGATACAATCTCTGAAATATTAAGAATAGATGTTGTCCTGGAGCTGAGAATGAGGCCAAACATCTCTTCACGTGCTGTGGAGCTGTGCAGCAGGAAAGTCAAAGCCACAATGTCACGGTGACTTATGGATATTTTCAGTATTTAGAAATAAAGCAACTTTCTGGAAACCAGAACAAATACTGTTTACAGTTAAATATGTATGCCACACTCATCCTGGTATTTCCAAACCTTTCCTCTTAAAAAAACAACAACACACACACGCTACAGTAAACATTAACAAATTTTGTTTTTTCTTTAGAATATACACTCCTGTACGCTGGTATTAGTGCAAAAAAAAATATTATTAGATGCATTAGGTGTATACAGACAAAGGGTTATAAGAAACAGTTTCTTTTTTCATACAACTCTCAGTGTTTATGCTGCTTTAACTTTTCATTAATAGTTATAGCACTAGGAGCAGCAGAAGCTGGACTTTTTAGGTAACGTTAACAGTTTCAACAGTTTACTGTATTTATTAGCCTACCTTTAGCTTTAACTGAATATTCATTATTTCAACAGTTTATCAGCCTGCTTTTAGTTTACAATTTAAATTGTTTTACCACTATTTTTAGCAAGCGACTTTTGAGTTGAGCTTTCCACACAGCCCCTGATTAGGAATGAGTGTGGTGGTAGTAGTAGTGTTTACACTCATTCTGTGACTGCAGTGTGGCCTGCCCTGTTGAAAAAGTATTACTACATTCACTGGCGTGATTACTGGTACTGTTTAGACTACTTATCATTTTACTGTACTGAAATTTATTGCATGAGCTGTAAATACCATAAAAGAATAAACAATAAACTCTGCAGACACAAAGCCAGACTTCCAGGCAGAGCTATTCCTTTAAATATCATTCTTTCCATTCGGGAAGTCTTACATGTGAGAGTGAAAGGTTACATTACAACAGAAGTTGAGTTAATTCAGGAATAAAGGTCAAATTAGGATTGCAAATGTGTTGCCAAACTGTATATGGAAAACTCACTTTTTAAAGGAAGTTTGAAATTCAAATAATTGAGATATTATTCACTTTTGTTTCATGAAAGAGCAGAGCTTCCAGCAACACAAGTGAGGTCAGAAGCCCAAATCCATATCTGGCAACAGTAACACAAGGACAGATTGTCTTGTGTGAGTAGAGCAGAGCAGAGTATCATTTATTCACCATAATTTGCTGAAACTTTGTGGCTTTCAAAAACCTTTACAAACAATGATAGACAATGACTTCTATTTTTTCAGGTTCTAAGTAACTAATGAGGACAACAATTTTTGAAACTGGACCAGTATTGAGTGAGACTGCTGCAGCCAGCAGAATCAAAACTGAACGTAATGTCACATAATTCATCCCAGCAACTACACACCATCCAGTAAAAGTTCTTGTTTTTTTGCCACTGACAGAGTCAAACTGAAATAGGTACTATTTTACTTCTGTTCAAAGCAACCAGACCACTGACAAAAGCAATAAGTTTACTTCTCAGGTCTCTGGCTGCCTCATCTGGTTTTAAACCTTGAAAGACACCAATAACAAACGACTCCTTCTGTCAATGGAGTCTGGTCTCTTGAAACGGAGTCATCAGCTGTTTCTGGTTAAATAAAAAGGATCTTATTATTTTTTCTTTTGATGTTTTTGGACACCTGTAACAACAATCTGAGCATGTCTTGACATACTTTAATAATCTTGCCCGGAGAGATTGTAGTGATCACTGTAACTCTGTCTCACTCCTGCCGGCTGCTCTCACTTAAAGACAAAAAAATAAAATAAAAATAGGACTGCTGCAGTTCAAATAGCAAGTTGGAGCCATAGACGGTATATTAAATAAGTTGACTTCCTATTTAATATTTGATCTGTGGTTTAAATGAGTTGTTTCACCTCAGGCTCCTCCTCCCCAGATTTGAAGCATTAGGCAGGTTGCCTGCAGGCTGCAGGGACAGAAGCTATACAAGCACAAAATGAGCACAACATAATACAAAAGCCCACTGCTATGAAAATACACACTCTGGAGTTTGAGCTCAGTGACCGCCTCACTTACTGCCTGCCAGACTCCATTAACATATTGCTCAATCTAACCGCTATAAACATCTACTCCTTTCCTTTGTTTATAAATGATTTCCTATGACTCTTAAACAGACACTTACTCATTCAGCGGACATTCTGCATTAATTTGAACCCTAATAGATGTAAAATGGGCAAACAAAAAGAGTTTTTCTGGATTAGACAGAATAGAAATTTCAGAGAACATGCTGGCTGTAGTGTTATTGTTGGAGAAGCCAGTATTATAACTTAGCATGTTTCCTTTATCTCTGATGACACATCATGGTCATTTTTATTTTTGGATGTAGTACAGTTTCTATATTACATATTTCTCCCTAAATACTAGATCAGTTTCAAAATCTGTTGTCCCTGTTAGTCACTAAGACACAAAAACACAGGAAAAGGTCCAAACTTAAAATGCAGAAGTTAACCTTTTTAATTTGACATCACACTAAACCCTGAACAGAAACTAGTGTTCAATATTGAATAATAAAATACAAATATCAAAGAAAAGACATAACACTCAGCCCCTGTGGTAAGAATGCCATTTAAAAGTCATAAAAACCTGCTTAATTGCATGTTTTTTTAATCCATCTGTTACACAAACTGCAGACTGTGACCTTTTATCTCATGCAGCAACTTTACTGTTGGCTTTGCAGAATGTTAATAAAACTCTTGGATACATTTTGCATTTTAAAATATGACAAAATCTCTGACGCACACACACCTGACCTGTGACCCTCTGTCTTTCCTGGTCGTCTTCTCTTTGACTATTATCTACTGTATCAGCAGCACACCAGGACAGTTGTCGTGATTAAGCATCAGCCGCTGAGGGCTGTCATCGGTTATGCAATTGCTCTCCACTGGTGCTCAGTGTCCTATAGAAGCCGGAACCGGTGCTCTCTCAAGTCCCTGCGTGGCTTGAAGAGACTATCAAACACACGAGGCTTTACAGATATTATAAAGTAGCTCGTCCCTGTGAGAGATTTCATTAGAGGAGGATTGACAAGTGAAGTATTCTTGACACAGGAAAAAAAAATGCCACCTGAATGCCACCTGGCGATAGCACTTGAATTGTTTGTTATTCACTTGTCTTTCACGTTGAGCCCACTCAATATTAATGTTAAGAACTCATACATGTGGTACTCATTGGTCTCCCAGCCTCTCGTATCTTAATAACAGAGCCATCACTTGCATGGTGTTCTCCGTAGCACATGACCCTGGACATCTGCTCAGCTGTTTTGTATGCCTCTGCACCAGTGACGGCCGTGGCTGGAGGCATTATTTTATTTGGCTGTGTGTCGGCCTGTCCCATTCTTGTGAACACAATATTTCAGGAGCACCTTGAGGGAGTTTTTTCAAACTTGGCACAAATATCCACTTGGAATCAAACTGATTGACTGATTAGAATTGGGTGGTTAAAGGTCACTGTGACCTAACAAAACTTTTTTTTTTTTGGCCATAGCTCAAGAATGCATACGTTAATTAAAAAAGTTTGCTCGGCGGTGCAGATCCCCACCAGCCAACAGATGGTGAAGCAACTTTAAAGGGTCACAATGCAAACTCAAAATACAGCTACTACTCAGAAGAGGCGTTGCATGCCAGAAAAGGGCAGCGCGTATATTTATATTTTATATTTGATAGACTGGTCACTACTTGATGAGCAGGAAACGCTAGATGTAGTATTTATTTATTTATTTATTTATTTATTTTGTGCTTTAGTGCTTTACTTCACAATGTAAGTCATTTCTATTCATTGCACATTTTATTTATCACTTTCATGTGCAGACATGTCCAGGGTCCGGGACAGTTTACAGAAATAAAACATTTAATTTACTACTTTTATATGGGATATAACAATGATGCATCTGAAACGTGATGTAGATGTTTTTGAAAACATGAATCATGATATACAGTGATGAAGGTTATGATTCAACTTTTTCCTGTGGCCTAGTGTTTAAAAAAGCAAAGAAAAATTGCAATAATATATAATATTGAGTGATTATATCGAATTGGGAGATAAACATCCCAGCCGCAGAACTTATCATTATATTGACCTGTAACTTTCAAGGAATTTAATAAAAGTTAATTATTAAAGGATAACTTCGGTATTTTTCAACCTGGGCCCTATTTCCCCATGTGTATGTGTGTGTATGATTGACAGCTGCAACTCGTTTTAAAATTGGTGCGGTATTGAGGGAGGCGGATGCAGCCGGCAGCTGCGAAACGAGTTATAACGGTAGATATCGGGGCAAATTGGACCGTCAAAGTTTGTGCATTAAACGTGCTTTTTTTCACCATAGTCCGGCTCAGATCACCAGTATAATCTCTGTTAACAGTATGCTTCACTTACTGCTTGCTGTGTGTGACGACATCTCGCGGGATCTTTGTTTGTTGCCGGAAGAAAACAGGAGTCATGCTGAGAGCCGGTCTGAGCGGAGTTAGCTGTCCCGGAGTTCAGTTGAAAGTTTTACTGCAACTATTGAAAACAATGGTTCGTGTTTTTGCGTCATCGAAGTGCAAGAACAGGATGTCGTGCAACACCCCGTACAGCTTTTACAGACTGACTTTGTCGCACAGCAACATGCTGAAGTTGTGGCTAATTGTGCTACAACTGGATGCTAACGCTCCTGTCCAAACACTGCGCCTGGCAGACCATCGGGTCTGCGTGCACTTTTCTCAAGATGACTACTGCCAGCCCAAGAAGAGAAGACATCCAATCCTGAAACACTTCACCAAACACACCTCAAGAACACAGCGAAGACATTCTTCAACAAGCAAAGATCCTGTGAGATGTCGTCACAGAGTGAACGGTAAGAGAGACGCTTTGCATGTTGTTGACAGAGATTACAGTGGTGATGTGAGCCGGTCTGTGGCGAAAAAAAGCACGTTTAATGTACAAACTTTTACGGACGAATTTGCCTCGATATCTACCGTTATAACTCGTTTTGCGGCTGCCGGCTGCATCCGCGTCCCTCAGTACGACAGTAAAACGAGTTGCAGCTATCAATCACACACACACATACACATGGGGAAATAGGGCCCAGGTTGAAAAATACCGAAGTTATCCTTTAAGTCTATTTTATGGAAAATGGTCTTCACTTAGAGACTGGACTGACAGACAGCCAATCGTCATGACGTCACAGTGAAGTTGATCTTTGACCTTTTGGATATAAAAAGTGATCACATCCCCATTTTATCCTATTAGATACTCATGTGTAATTTTGCCATAAATAGCGTGTGAATTCTTGAATTAGGAGCATAAAATGAAAGGCAGTCACTGATACTGAAGGGATTATGTAAGGCTTTGTGGACAAGTAAGACTACAAAAGATAACGAGATGCAGTGACGTGAGCAGAGGTATGATGTGGTCTCTTTTTATTTCACAGGTCAAAACTATTGGCTGCAGTAATCAGGATTACCTACAGTATAATTTTCTTGAAGACTATCAGTAAAAGTAACAAAAAAGTAAAACAGAGTTGCAATAATCTAGGCAGCTTGTAATTAAAGCATGTAGCAAATCAACACCACACTGAGTTAACAATGGTTGAATTTTGGCAATGTTCCTGGGATGAAAAGATGACGTTTTTATGATCTTGTTAAAACAGCTAATAAAATTAAGAGTCCAAAATCACTCCCAGATCTGTAACGTGTTTTAATTTGCTTGGACGGGACAGCAAACACTGACTCTACGCTCTATACTCTCCTTTCCTTTTTGCTTTTGAACAATTTCTGTTTTCGGCTCATTTATTTTTAAAAGATTTTTACTCATCCAAATGTTTATGTGAGGAAAGGTAAAACAAGCATTTTAAAAAATGGGACTTGTGGCTTATACGTCTGCCAGTTCTGCACATTTTCTGTCCATGGGTGGTTTGAGCTCGCACACTTTATGGCCCGTACAACCAGGATGCTTTGTTTTATGTTCCACATCAAAACAAATTCTCTTAAGCATAGAACAAGAGCTTCGAGGTGGTGTGGGGTTGTCTCGTTTAAAGCATAAAGAGTGGTTAGTTAGTGAACATGTAAACGTTTCAATCAGGTACATCATTTGAACCCTTTTCCTCTGATGTTATTTATTGTTAAATCAGTTGCACCAGCTCCATACTGTTAAGTCAAAGGGAGAGTTTAAAGAAAATATAAGTACAGTAACTGATTTTTTTTTTCGTTTTTAGAGTGTAATCTATTGATGTGTGTCTATTAATGTGCATTTTCCCCTGTAAATAAACATGATTAGAAGAAATCCGTCCAATTACAGAACATGTTTTTGTGTCACATGTCTTATTCTGAGGGTTGAATGTGATGATATGAATTTATATCAGAAAATTGGGTGTCAGGGCTCAGCACAATATGTACGTTAGATGGGTCTCTCTCAAACCAAACAATAACAAAAGATGAAGTTTGATAAATTTGTGAAGCTTGTGATCATGGAAATCTTTTTTGTTGTGTCTTTGATGTATTTTTTACTCCTTGTAGATTCCTCTTTATATTTGTTTTTAAATGTTGTGTAAAGCACTATGTGACTTATGTCTGTGAAAAGCGCTATATAAATAAATTTTCTTTCTTCTTCTTCTTCAACCACCATTGCAGATGAAAATCTGCCATGACTCAATCATGTTAATGTTGTAAAGTTTTATTCACATTACGTTTAGTCACATTCACCGACTTCTTCACTCTCTGATGTATCCTCTGTTTTTTCTGAAGTTACAGCAACTAGCGGCTAGTATATTCTGTATATATTTATAACATAGGTCTTTTATGTTACATATTTTTACACAATGTACAAACATTGGTTTTTAGACACTTTAAAGCTATAATCTGTAATATTTCTACATTAAAATGTCCAAAAACTCTAAACATATGTAATATAATTTGTTGAGTTGTGTACTTATATTATCCCAAATGTTTCCAACAATGTTAAAATGTATTCAAGGTAATGGTGCGTTTTCTTTACAGCTGGGGAAAAAACACGGGATACGTTGGACACGTCAGAGGGTGAGGAATGAAGTGGAGAAGCTGTCAAACATGAATTAACGTGGACTAGCAGATAGATTTTCATCAGCTATGGTGGTGGTTTAACAGTGAAGACCACAACTCCTATGGGCATGTTGAATCTCAAAACAAAGTGTGCACAGTCTTGCCACAGTTTCTGGGTTCATTTGGTGGGTGTGTCAGAGGTGTTACCCAATCAGAAGCATCTAAAAAGGCAGCGCAGTGAACTTGCATATACACAACCACCGTTTCTATTTAAATAAATGTTTTGTTTTCTTTTGTTTTGAAACCTTGCAGCATATTGATTTTTCCTCTGACGTCACGCTCAGGGTGTTGCAGTCGTATAAAAGCAGAGAATCTTAAAAATCGTGATCATTTTGCTGCTTCATGATTGATCAGCATCTGGAAACACAACAGCATTGTATCATATTGCATCATATGATATTGTATCGTGACAGGGCTGAATCATATCATATTGAATCATTAGCTATTTAAAAAATTCTAAGATGCATCGTTTTTGAACAGGTATCGAGATACGTATTAAATCGGTCTCAGTCAGTGAGATGCACACCCCCGCTCAGTATGCTCCCTTACTGGAGCCTTTAAAAAATTCAATACCCTTTAGGTAAAGTGGTTTTGTCCTTGTTCTTAAAGACAGATTGTTGGGTTTTGATAACTATGAGTTTCAGTACAATTATGAGATGATGATTAGTGGTATTAATATCATCATTACTGTAATCCCTCTTCGTTTCATTGCCCAGAACCACTGTCACATTCCCTGTTGTTGATCCTACACGAGCTCCGTGTATGGATTTCACAACAATCACTTCAGCTCATATCTGGGCTGATTATCTAACCTTGGAGGAGCCTCACGACAGGGCCGGGGTGTGCGGGGGTACGGAGGGGCCTGGCAAATTTTCCTGCAGATCTTCTTGGAGGACACCTAATCACAAGTGACACAGGGGCAGCACTGCAGATTTGATGTTAATCCAGACTGAAGTCAGAAACATTTCCAAGGCTCTCAGCGCTTCCCTCTAGATAAAGGGGCATGATTGAAATTGTGCCATGAAGGCTGTGATGTGATACCTATTTCAATTATTTACACACATACCTTAGGCCTGGAGCAAGGGGTAAAAAACTGGACTTAACGCATCCAAGCAATTTACAGCCAAGCTATGAAAGATGCCACAACACACAGAGGCTTGTATCTGTGGAGTTTCCCTGTTGCTCTTTTGTTTGTTTTCTTGTTCTCTGATAAGGTGTTAATATGTCCTCAAGGTGCACATTTTCCTGCTCTTATCGTATAAAATTCTTATCCACATTGTAATAGTGAGACATGTGGCAAGGATATTTTACAAAAAATGATGAAAAAAATACACAATGAACTTTTTTTTTTGACTGTCAAAGCAGAGTTGAGGTTCCAAGGTTGACATGTGACAGAGTCTCCCTGAAGCTCTGTCTACTCTTGTAAAAGAGGGTGTTGCTTTTTCAGTTTTGAACTCAATGCACTGTGACATCGGAGAAAGAAAAAAGTCTCGGAAGCAAAAGGTAAGAAGAGCATTAAATATATTAAGACTGGATATGAATTAAAGATGAAATGTTAGGCAACCAAACATCAACTCCTACTAAATGTCTAAGGTCGTTTTCACACCTGACCAAGTGGACTCGGTTCGATTGGGGAGCTGAAAGTCGCAACATTGTTGCATTTATCACTTGTTTCGGTTCTGCTTTCACACTGTGATTTCTGAAGCGCACCAAACTTTCTGAGCAGCATCACGTGGTTGAAAGGGGCGCTCGTTGATTGGACA
>JAJHUR010121908.1:1239-14334 GCA_027495735.1 Lutjanus campechanus | reverse complement strand
AAGTATAAATTTACCTCATTATTAAGTTTTGAAGCTCTGCTGACAAATGTAGCCCCACTTTCTGCACCAGCTCAAATTCATCATCACCAACTCCAGAGGACAAGAAGAAGTTGAGGACAGAGATGGAAAAGAGAGAGAGAGGGAGGAGAGAATACATTTCCTGGAGAATATGCGTGTGAGTGCTGGCAAGCTGCAGCCGCTGCTCGAAGGACACGTACTAACACTAAAAGCTGCATTTATGGGAGAAAAAGCAGGTGGGGTTGCTCGCAACTTAATATAGCTCATGAACACCAAAGAGCATCTCAAACTTACCAATTTTCTCCGGCCACTCAAACTTACAATGCCAGAAAAAACAAGGTGCATGCAGTACCAAGTGCTTGATGGGGCTTTCACATCAGGTACCTGGGCCTGGATTGTATCTAATGTGAAAGCAAACGGTACCACAACAAAGAAGTGGACTGCTAATGGTATTTTGCGATCGGCAGGAACAGAACAGTGTTACTAATGTGAACGCTGACGGGGTGCTGCAGTTGTGCTCAGGCACTGTACCAAACAATCGTACCAAGTGTAAAAACAGATTGAGACAGCAATAAATAAAAAACGCTACAGTGAGGAAATATTTCCCCCCGATTAATTAACTCAATAAATGCAGCACCCCTGTAACTGATTACACCGGACATTTTATTTTAAAAAAGCTATAAGCGATGACGCTCAGACTAGCACTTTCATTGTAATGTATTAAACCAGTTTTCCAAACTTCAATGAACTTTTTTGACCATTTTTTCTGCCATTTCCACATCACGTTATATCATTATACACGTTATAACTTTAGAAATAAGGAAATACATTAATTTAGGCAGAGATAACAGGATATATCTTTTTTTTTTTTCCTTTTATCATGAATACAACATTTTAGCCTACTTCATAAATGAGACAAAATATCAGGCAGAACAAACAGGCTCATGTCTTTTCCTCTCATCAGTAAAATAGTAGATATACTGTATTTTAGATGCTTTATAAAAGGTGTACTGCAGATAAAAAAAATAAATAATTAGAATAGTGTTTTATTTTTGGGGGACCCAGATAAAGTAACCTCATGTCAGGCTGCCATTAGCCTATACAGCGTTACGTTTGAGTGACTCCTGCTACTTTGTGCTGCGACTGTAATTTCTATTCGGTGTTTAAATTTGATTGATTTTGTGGGCCAGATCGCCTTGAGAAAGCAGGAATTTGTGTGAAATCAACCAACTCTCTCTGGCTGTCAGTTTATATTGTCCTGTTGAGAGGATCATCATTTGCTGCGATCCCTAAGAGAGAGGTGTGTGTGTGTGTGTGTGTGTGTGTGTGTGTGTGTGTGTGTGTGTGTGTGTGTGTGCCAAGTGGGAAGCTATTGATTGTATGTCTTTGTTTATAATATTACCTCTCCCTGCGGACTCATATCCAGCTAAGTGATTGTGGTTCTGTTCATCCTAATGATTGTCTTGTTGCTTCATTTTAATGTGTTATCCTGTATGACACGTATGCACTGAAATGAAAACACAGCTGTATTTGCAGTCCACATGCCACCGGGGTGTGTGTCTGCATCTATGTAAATAGAGCCAATGACCATTATAGTAGAGATGACATATGGCTGTGGCCCTGTGTGGGCTGTGGGCTCTGTGTGTGACTGATTACTCTCTGAACAACACACTGTTTTGGGGGAAACTCTTTAAATTATTCACTAGCTCTAATTGGCTCGCTGAATGGGGACTGTACTGGGTTTCTTACCACTGCTATGTTCTGTGAAGGATCCTCAAGCAGCATAGAAATTAACTCTATGTCTTACAATCTTACAGGCAGGGTTGGATTGTATTCAAATACAATTATGTATTACTTGAGAAAAAAAATGTAAGTATCACAATACTGAAGTAAGGTAACTTGATTACTTTCTTTTACTTATGGATTACCTCAAAACCAAATATGGTGAAATTGTTGAGCCTAATTGAATGTTTTATGTTTGTTATCAGGTTTATTTTTTGTCCAGTTATTGCAGTAATTACACGTATTTCATTAAAAATGCTATTCTAACTCAAACTTTAAGTTAACTGACATAACTCCCACACACCATCCTGGTCACCAGTGTCACCACCTACAGTCCCAAAATATCTTTACATAGTATGAGTATTGACAGGTTAGCTAGCTAACTAGATTTGTGTGTAGCTAAAGTTAATGGTTGGTCTGTGCCACTAACATCAGAAGTTGGTCGAAGTGGCTAACCTTAGTGCTTGGTCTTTGTAGCCAATGTTAGCGGTTGGTCTGTGTAACTAACATTAGCGGTTCGTCTGTGTAGCTAACATTAGCTGTTTGTTTGCGTAGCTAACGTTAGTGGTTAGTTTATGTTGCTAACATTAGAGGTTGGTCTGTGTAACTACCATTAGTGGTTGATCTGTGCAGCTAACATTAGAAGTTGGTCGAAGTAGCTAACCTTAGTGCTTGGTCTTCGTAGCCAATGTTAGCGGTTGGTCTGTGAAGCTAACGTTAGCTGTTGATCTGTGTTGCTAACGTTAGCGGGTGGTCTGTGAAGCTAACGTTAGCTGTTGGTCTGTGTTGCTAACGTTAGCGGGTGGTCTGTGTAGCTAAAATTAGCTGTTGGTCTGTGTAGCTAACGTTAACGGGTGGTCTGTGTAGCTAACATCAATGCAGTGGACCCACACATCAAATTCACCCGAGAGGATGTCCAAGACAACAGTCTGGCCTTCTTGGATTGTGCAGTACGCGTTGAAGAGGACAGAAGCCTCAACATCGACGTATACAGGAAACCCACACACAGACCAATATCTCCTTTTCGACTCACACCACCCACTGGAACACAAACTAGGGGTCATCAGAACCCTTCATCACAGAGCACAGACCATTCCAACTAGTACTGAAGGTAAGTATAAGGAACAGAAACACATCAGGGCATCTACTTATATATAGCAACAACAATCCTGTTCTGTTGTCCTTCAAATGTCCAGATGTCCAGTGTCCTCCAAATGAAGGTCTGCCTTAAAGACTTGGATTAGTTTGGTTGGAGTTTCTGATTGTTTCCACCCAGTTTTAGCTGCAAAAGCTGAGATTGTCCTCAGTCTTCACTGAGCGAAGCATTTAGAGACTGACTTATGAGTTTGTTGGTTATGTGATGGTTTAAAATCACCGTTAATTGACAATATAGCTCTATATCAAATAAATTTGGTTTAATTATCCTGAAAGAAGGACTTTATCTGACAATAGGCATCCATGCTTGTTTGGTTTACAGGCACTTGGAGCTTTCAGAAAACAAACTTGTCATAATTATGACTTGGATGGTGACATTGCAAATTGGTAATTACAGTAACTCTGATATGACACAAACACAGCATAATTATACTGAAACAATCCATTCCATGAGGTTTTGCACAAAGAAAAAGAAGCTGCTGGTGCATGTTAATATTTCAATTTACCTAACTAGTCTTTTAGTGAATTTAGTAAATTAAGCAAACTTAACAATCTAATTTGTAAAAGTGTTTTCTTTCAGTGCAAATTTGGAAGGAAAAAGGTCAAATTAAAGTTAAATTCAAAATGTGCTGTACATGCCGTACAGAGTCTCTGTAGCCTTGAGCTTTACTTTTAAATGAAAACAAACTGTGAACTTCTCTTTCCTGCAAACTCTTAGAAACAATAAGCTTTAGAAAATAAACCTTTTCGTTCAGTGCGCTGGGTGAATGAATGGTGTGCGAGTCATTATCCATTTAGTTACTTGTCCTTGGGGGCATTTATAAGAGCTTAAGAGAAGTGGCTGAGAATTCCTGCCTGCTGCTGAAATGTGTTAAAATCTTTGTTTGCAGACATGAGTTGCACAATACAAGCTTTTGCAATATATTATTTAGCATCTCCTTTGATGTGCCACAGGCAGTAACAAGTTCACTAACTGCAACACCAAATCTATTCTTAATGGTGCTTATTGTAGTATATTATGAGGCAAAACACCACTGAATGCTACACAGGGCGGGTAGGTTTCAATCAGCTGGTCTGAGCTCTTGTGCTGGGAGCAACAAACCAAACCAACAACCTGAAAGCAGCCAAAGCTACACAGTGGAGAGTAGATTCTCTGTCAGATCAGTAGAATTAGCAACTTTCTCAGTGTTAGCAACTTTTACAGGGAATATTGAGAGTGTTGAAGTTTAAGTGCTAACTAGCTAACTAGAAAGCTAACAATTGATGTATTTTGCCAACATTAGCTAAGCTAGTATATGTAACTAGCTAGCTAATGTTTTGCTAACTTTAGCTACAGATGTAACTAGCTTTTCAGCAAACACACATCTAGCTCATAGCATATCTAAACACAGGGAACAGGAAAACAGAACATTGTCCCAAGTTCTGCCGGCTACCAAGCATGCTCAACTGGGGTGGGATCTTAAGGGTCAACTACATAATATAAACAAAGCAAGGACTCACTAATTAAACTATGGCTGCTGTTTTAAATTAATTCTTTGTGCCAAATCATTGTCATTATTATTGTTATTGTTTTTTTTTTACATAAGTAGCCGTGTAATAAGTGGGATAATGTACAGTGAGCAGGTCATTATTGTGAAATAAATCCCTGCAGGGTTTGTGTCAGGGTCCTGCATCATTATGTCAAGGTTTATTTCACAATAATGATCTGTTTGCTGTACATTATCCCTTATAATTATTGTTTATATCAATTCCATGAGGAGGATTGATTAAGTAAAACGTGCACTTCTGACAGCTGTGTTCAGAATAAGGCCAACAAAGAGGGAGAATGATTGACTGTGTGTGTATTTGAGCTGCTTTCTGCAGCCTTTAAATTGCTTTGACGAGTGACATACTGTAGTGAGCTGGCAACAAAGGCAGTTTGGCACTTTCTCAACGTCTGTCACAGCACATATCCATCACCACCCACCACACAGCAGCCTGTTCATGACTCTATCACTGGCACACACACACTCTCACCTGCACTCTGTGAGACGGTGGGGTGCAGAACAGATGCTTTTGGTGAATGAAAACACACTATTTCTCAGTATTTATTCGTGTAACTGAAAAAGTAGATCAACTAGCGATGTGACAATGAGACATTAGGCTTACACAGAGGAAAACAGATCAGTGTCAGAGGACAAAAACACCCTATAACACATCAGTAACCTCATGTATTGATTTCATTGATTTGTGTTTACAACGTGTGGGTCTCTGTATTTTCCTGCAGGCTGGTGGGGACTTTCTGTATGGTGCTTCAGAAGGTGGCTGAAGAGGGACACCTCGAGCTGACCGACACACTCATCGACGATAACAACACGTCAATAAAGGTAAAGCAAAACACTGTTTTTACGCACTGGAGTGTTGGCAATCTTCAGGGGTTACACTATGAGAAGGTGAAGATTAGAGTATCTCTGCACTACAGTATGTCTGGTTGAGAACATTTAATGAGCAACACAAATACTGTTTTTGTAGTTTGTCTATTTGCCCCAGACAACCAATATACCAAATGAATAGACGGTAGCTGTAGCTAGTTGCAGCTGTCCAAAAATATGTAATTATCTTTTCGAGTCCAAAATTCACAACGTCTCAGAGCTGCAGGGCTGGCCTTGTACTCCAGTGGAGAGGCATATTCACTCTCTCTCTGCCTGTTGTCCTAATCTTATCTTACTGTTATTTTTTTAGCTAATGCAAAATTGAGAAAATTAGCTAATGTCATTTTGAATGGATAATCATGATGCCAAACTGTTTGTAAACCAGAGTTGGGATGAAGTCATTGTTTTGTGAGTCACAAGTAGGTCTTAAGTTTTTGCACTCAAGTCAAGTCCTAAACTTTGAGTTTTGATTCCTACACAAGTCATAATTTAACAGTGAGTTTCCAGCCTCATTGATTTACGCAGATACTTAGCTGTTAAGCTAACATTAGCTAAGCATTAGCTCACTAACTATGTTAATATTAGCCTTGACTTCCTGTTCTCTGTGCAACTTCAAATGTAGAATGAAGTTGGAAGTTCTTGCGTCTCTGTCGGTTATTTTTAACCTAAATGTTTTGCATTCTGCAAGTCATCTTTTGTTGACCACCATATAGATTTAGCACATAAACAACAATGTCTGGTGTCATTTTATGTAACTGGAGTTCAGTAATGTAGCAGTGCTTCTTTATAGTTTTCTCCCACAGCTTGATTGAATGCTGTCAGATTGGTTCAAACAAAGTGGATCTGGGGAATTAAATGTCAATTTGCTGGGAATAAATAGTGTTAACGTTAGGGAATGAAGAGACATTAATTGATTCTCGGAACACTTTTTAAATAGGAGAATGTCATTTTTAATCTTTGGACCTGGGCAAATCAAAAGGCTCAAGTCCAAGTGAAGTCACGAGTCACTGGTGTTAGGTCCAAATCAAGTTGTTGATTGTTGATTTTGAAGAACGACAAAACATCACATTTCATTAATTTATTTGGCTCACATCACATTAAACAAAGTCTAAAGTCATAAAATTTGTGACTTGAGTTTGACTCGAGAGCAAGTCATGTGACTCAAATCCAGGTCATGTGACCTGAGTCCACACTTCTGATGTTTTGAATTCCGCACCACAAATAAAAGCATTGTTGATAAAGATAGGACTCCATGGCTAATGTGAATCTGGAATAACTCAAAATGAATGTTATATTGCTGCATATTAGGGTGGCAAGTTTTAAGTAAGTAATTCATAAAGTAAATGTAAGCCAACAGAATAATAGAACAATATTCAATATTCAAGTGTCTCTGCCAAACAAAACAATGCCGAATGGACCACAGTTACTGACATTTCTAGACAAGTCAGACCAAACTAAACCATGAAAACCTCTGGTGAGCTCTGGAGAAATGGTACAATTTTTTTTTAATCGATTAATGATTTATCATTAACATCCCTACTACTTATCTGCTGGACGTGTAAGTAAGCAGCTGTTTTCTAACATCTTCACCACAACAACTTTATAAAGGGAAAACATGAAATTGTTGTGTTTACAGTTTGTTGCTTTGCTCCCTGGTGGCCAAAAAAATCATTTAATGCAGTTTTAACAGCTGCCATAGCCATACCAAACATTTCTGGATGAACCTTGGGAATTTGTGTATAAAATTATCTATAAATCTCATCTAGAATGCTTTAATGTGCAGCAGCCATGGGAAAGTATGGAGTTTGGGGTTTAAATATTTAACTCGTATAGATTCAGTGAAGAGCTGGGACAAACTGATGCAGAATATATTTACTGCCAGGGCTGTAAAAGCTACTTAAAGTTAAACTGAAGGCCAGACTAGAGTCTAGAAAAGTTTCCAAAAGCTTAAAGGGATAGTTCGGATTATTTAAAGTGGACAAAACATATTTTAGCCAATTAAAAAAAAGGTCCACCCCCAAAAAAGAAGAATATCAGCTGTACACTGTATATTTTATATATTTTCAATGCTATACTGTCCACCAGACAGCTTTTTTCTGCGGGAAACTGCAACGATAATGGCAACAGCTGCACATCTAGGATGCAGAAGCCAGTGGTTCCTTCAAACTCTCTCCCTTACTCTGCGATTTTTTCAGCTATATTGCCATAACAGGCATCACCTATGACAAAAATGCACATTAGAAAATGAAGATGTGGGGCTGGGATTAAAGAGCTGTGGACCTTGACACAGGCTGGGTACACCGCTGTGAGTGACCATCCCAGGAGGAGTGGAGGAGAGTGGAAAAGACCCATGCTACAGCTGGGACTTAAGGCTGCTCCTGGATAATGTTTGGTCAGAAAAATGAAACACACGAAATGGGACTCAAAAAGGACAAACAACGACAAACCAGATATCGTTGTGCACACACATAGAAACCTGCTCCACAGCATCCTGGATCAGGCTGTTGCACCTGAGGGGCGGATCGCTGACGGGAGCAACATCCAGCAAGAATCCAGCAGGAGGAGGGAGGGGGACTCCGTGCTTTTAAATCGATGATGCTTCGAGGTCAAACACAGTCAGTTGATGGACAAAGTTTCCCAGATGTTGAACTTTAATGTGACCATATTCTCACCAACTTGTTGCTTCTGTTTACATGCAACCTGACACTAATTAAAAAAAAATGTACTACAGAATTATTTCCGTGGTGTATACGTGTATGTATGTCTTTATTGTTTTTTATATTTTCACCCTATTCCATTCTGAATTTAATTACTCACCTGTCTTGTATTTTGTGTGTATGAAGGAACTACAATCTAATTTCAGGAATTGCTGGTCTACCACAGCCTCGATTGGTTCGTTTATTTGTGTTGTGTGACTTTGGTGAATGTGAACTAACCTTTTAAAACACCCGTCACACAATAACACAAACAAACTGGCAGATCGAGGCAGCGGTAAACCAGCAACTCATATTCGTATTCAATAACTGATTTTGCCTATGGTTGGTTTGAAAACAGCGACATTTGGCTTATATAACAGCAGTTTCCCATCAGAAAAGGCCGGCTGACAGCACGGTAAAGTGGTGAAAATATGGCGTACACGTAAACTGATAGTGAACCTTTTTTAAATGGCGAACAAACCTTTTGTTGCTGTTAATTTCTTAGCTTCTGTGCTGGTTCTGCTCTCTGCTTCTCCAAACTCTTGTCGTGCCGACCTCCATAAGCTGGCCATAAGTACCTTATATAACCCCACTTGAAATAATCAGAGCTATCCCTTTAAACCAAACAGCAAACAATAAAATGATAGGACTTATCTTACAGCGGTAGAAAAGAAAAGATTCTTATGGGATGGCATTATGCATTCACAAGCAAACAGAGGAACCGTAAATGGAGAAATCAATCTTCCAATTCAAGTAACAGCCATCATCTGGAATGTAAAGGCACCAGCGTTCAGCGAGGATCTGAAGGAAATAGAGCTGTCTCTTAGCAACATCAGCACATTACGATGCTCGCCATAATCATTAATCCAGATTTTCTCTATTGATTGTTTAGAACAGCTGAGCAGCATAAAGCACGAGTGTGAGGATGATTTTGCTGGTGAATACATGATGTAGTAGTGAATATGTATGTGTGAAAGAGGGCAGGTCATTAGGATGTGTAACCGTTTGAGGGTTTAAAGCACCCTGGGGTGCAAAATTGTGTTAGTGGAGCAGGGAGTGCTGATGTGAAGTTTCTGAGATGACGAAACGCAGCATGGGAGAGCTTTAGGGGTTACACGCACACATGCTCACATACACTGACACATGTGGGCTCCTGGCTTCTCATGAAAACACATCAAAGCACGCACACACACACACACACACACACACACACACCCAATTAAGAGAATTTCACTACTGTACATCCCTGCAGGAAGAAAGTGGTGAAACTAAATCCAGAATCACCTGAGAGCAACACTCGTACCTACAACTGCACTGGTGTGGTTGCCATAGTGACAAATCCAACTCCTCGTGGACTACTTGCGGGGATGTGAGGAAGAGAGAGCGATTGGAGAAAAGATGAACGAGAGACCCGTGTATATTTTCTCCTCATCTGTCTCTGTCAGTGGAATAAATTGGCCGCTTCGTAATAAAGATGAGATCATTGTCAGGAGGATAATATTTGTCCAAACTCGAGTTCCCAGAAGACGCCAAAGACAAACTACGGTGTCACCATTGTTTCTGGCCTGGATTAAACTAACATTTACTGTCAATCTGAATTCCCCCAGCAAATACCAGGGAGAAGACATGATTTATAGTCCTGTTAAAGTTTGTTGCTGAAAGCATGGATGGCTATAGATAAGTCAAATGCACCAAGTTTATTAGGATTCATCCTCTGGGTACCATGTATATCAGTAACCTGCAATTTATATTACCAAAGTGGTGGAACAACTCACAGACAGACAGAGTGACCAACTTTTACATCCCTAGAGCCATACTGCTGGCATGGCTCAAAATCTAAGATAAGGGCTGTGACAATAACCACATGACTGCAACACTGCAGTCCTGCAATATTGCAATGCATTGCATGTGTTTTGTAGGGTTGATCTCATGTTATTTCACTGCGTAATGCATTTGAGATCAGCACCTTTACACATGCACAACAAGTCAGGAGCACAGCATCTGATTGGTTGACAAGTCTGGCACATAGCCTCTGATTGGTTGACATAGCCTCTGATTGGCATTTTGGGATTGCCCGTGGACAGCAAACAGCATGCTTTCAACAACAATAAAGATTCATACATAATCACAGAAGACATTCAGTGTGTGATTTATCGTTATGGATATATTTTATAAAGTCTCTAATAAGACACTGCAGTTCAAGGCTGGATTACAGCACTTCTGAGAGGGATATGAATTCACTGGTGCTGATATTATAGGCACAAAAGTAATGTTATTGATAGCCCTCCCTGTTCAGCTTACTTCGAGGCTAACCTGCTTCACTTTTCCAGCAGTTTGGAAGTAACAGAGGAGACTTTTCTTGGTCTTGAGTAGCTGCAGTGTTTATTAACTGTTACACTGTAAACTGTTCTGTACATTTACTGTCAGACTGACACTTATTGCTGACCTGCAGACACAGTTAAACACTGCCCTACTCCTTAAAGGAGCTATGCTACGCTTAAAACAGTATTCTTCAATAATGCCTAATAAAATGTTATTATTTGGGCAGATGTAGTAAACCACCAGCCAATGAGAATATATTGCTTTTGGTCACAGTAGAAAACATCCGTCACAGTTTTACAGTAAAACATATAAAACGAGTGTTGTGGTTTTGGGTTTAGTTATTATCTGTTTTATCCTGAAGTCTTCCCTTATGTGTCTTATCTTCACTTATTGTCTTTGTCTGTTTCCCTGCCCTTGATTTTGTGTCTGTCCCCTCTGTTGTCAGTCATTGTTATTTGAATCCAGCATCCCACCTCTTTCTTTGTTTTCCAGGTTATTTGTGGACTTCTACCTTGTTTAAGCCTGTTGCATATTTCCTTTTTGATCTGCTCCTGTGCAGCATCTGTCTGCATTTTTGGGTCCATCATCTAGTTTTGTTACCTTGCTTGACACATTAAAACAACAGGACTTAAAGGCCAAATATGCAGGATTTTCCTGCCTGCGTTTGCAGAGACCCCACCATCCAACTGAATCTTATTATTTTCTCATTATTTTGCTGTGCTCTGGATGCTTTACTAAATCAGTATTTGACATCCTCGGAATGAGACTCAGCAATCAACTATCTTTCTGGTGCCTTTAGCAACTGACAAATCCCACTGATTCTGCCTTTAAAAGATAGAAAACATCCACAATTGATAACCTGGCAAGTGTACTTGGCAGGTCTGTGCTCCTCAGACTTTATTAAAGTGATTTAAAATGATCTTGACAGCTGAGGGAGGATAAGCTACGATGGTCATGATAGCATTCTGTTATCGTGTCAATCAAACACATCTTATCAGTGTCAGGGACATTACATGTGTTGTCAATTTAGGCAGGAGGAGGAGTGTTTAGGCAGGAGTGCCTAGAGTAGAAAATAAAGTCCCTGGTTTTGATTTTGACACACCAAAAGCAGCTGAGAGGTGAAATAATGAGATCTGCTCAACAGGTGGAGATGAATTATTTGCCTTCTTCTATTATTAAAAAAAATCTGATGCATTGAGCTGAAATCATAGCATCAAAATTAAACAACTGTACTGTGACCTTTATGGAAATGAAGGTTTATTAGCTCTCTGGTGATAATAAAAACTCGTTCTCATTTGCTTTTGTTCTGTTTACAGACCAACGTTACCATAGAGATCAAATACCAGGCGATGGATGGCACAGTGGGAGTGTGGAGCGACGGCGAGTTCCTGGATGTTCCTGACGACCGGGACGGGATGTTTGCCTTTGAAACCGACAGCTTGCTGTCAGGACAGAGCCACGGTTCAGGGACGTCTCCTGGACGATCCTTACAGGGATCCATCCCGACCTTCAGGAAGTGAGTCAAACATATAAACTACTTCCATGATAACGTGATTACGTGACGTTACAGTGCATCAGGCTGTGAAATGTTGTTGGTTTGCTTCAGAATATTAATTCAGTGACTCTCCACAACAGCAAACAAGCTGTGCTGTTTTAATTATGTATTTCAGTTTTTAAGAGCTCATCAACAGTAACAGTACTCCTGAAGCACACATGGGTTTGAAAATAACTTGATCCAGGATCCAGCATTCACACACTGATGAAGCTTCATGCTGTCCAGCTGAGGTAACATCTGTCACTGCTGTGGAGGCCCTCATGCAGGAATCCTTTGCCGACAATGGACAGAACCACCAAATAATGTAGTGGCCAGACAGTGATGCCCAAACACCACAGTGAAGAGAAGATTTTTGCAAAATCATCTATGATCTGCAAAGGAATATATGAATCTGAATGCAGAGAGTAAACATGTTGGTGTGATACAATCAAAATGCAGATGTTGCTGTATTCAATGTTTGTGCAAAGTATCAGTAAAGTAATCAGTGCAGTTGGAAGGGGTATGAGTTCTGCAGCAAACAGGTAGCATTTGATATTTGTAAGGCTGGCTTACGCTGTGAAACTTTAATGCAGCTTTGGTTGGTTGAAGCCCTAGGTAAAACTAAGTTACAGTTGAGCTGCTGGTGTAAAACCCTCTGCAACACACTTGGAACACGTCTGAAAGTCAGCAGCAATAGTTGCAAAACTCTCAACATCCAAGGTGATTTCACTAAGGAGAGAAAAGTGAATGAAATAAAGTTTATAATTACAGATGATGTGTGATAATACAGTCTGGACAGAAAGTCTTTGGAGCTTGGACTCTATAGGGAGATTTGTAATCGAAGGGTGTTTGCCGTGAGCAGCAGCGGAGATAATTCCCCCCATGGAGTCAAGACACTGGAGGTGGTGGTGGCTGAGGACTCTGCTGAGACTCGGAGGCTGATGAGGCTGATGAGGCTGATGAATCTGCGAAGACTGGGTGGTGATGGGGAGGTGGAGGAGCGTGTATAACAGCAGCATTAAGACACTAAAGGTGGAAAGCAAATCATATTTAAAAAGACTGCAAAAAGATGACGGGCTAATGATGAAAGCGTGTCACTGTGCTATTGGACAGATGTGACCAGCTGATGAGAACAGCCGGTAACACAAAAGACAGCCCCAGACAAAGACGGCACGGA
>JAJHUR010121905.1:0-11643 GCA_027495735.1 Lutjanus campechanus | reverse complement strand
ATGCTGTTTTTCTTTTTTAAACTCAGCTGTTTGCAAGATGAGGTAATGCATTTGTGGCTATATGAGGTTAATACATCAGAGCGTCATTGGGCACCACAGCCACGCCCCCCTCTGGGGAAAGGAATAGCATTTTCACACACAGGTTAATCCAGTGGTTCCCAAACTGGGGGGCGGATAACGCTAGGTGGGCGTGGAGCTATTGCAGGCAGCAACTGCTGCCACTAGATAGTTGAGTTTTGAATCCAACTCAAAATCTTTTTGAAGTTTCAGAAAAAAATATAATATTAAATTATTACAATATTAACCATTATTTACTTTCACTTCAACAATTTTTGAAATGAAGTTTGTTCTGAAACTCTAAAAAGTCAAGTTTATCAAAAGAAGAAAAGTAAAATATCTCAACAAAACATTATTAGTTGTTAAAAAAATAAATAAAAAATTAAGCATCTGAATTAGGCTCAATCTCAAATCTACAGAAGTAAATTGACTAATAAATAAATAAATTTTACATTTTCTTTTTTGTCTTTGTACTGTATGATTTATGTAGGGAAATTAACGAGAGTTTGCTGATGCTATCACGTTAACCTGTATTTCACTAAAATTCAACATGAGACCTTTTTATCAGTTACTTACCCAATTATTGTTAATAATTGATAATAACTGTGGTGTGTGGAGTGGACTGTGGAGGGGCGTGCCAGAAAAAGTTTGGGAACCACTGGGTTAACATGTACTAATGACCTTCACAGTGAGATTTAAGGCATATAAGAGACATGAAATATTCCCTGTCAGTGTGATGAATAGCTAAGTGATGTTGGTGACAGTTATTGCTGCTGGATAGCTGCCCTGAGTGGGAGGTTGCTGGAGTACAGTCAGAGGCTACAGCAGCAGCAGTAAACATGACTGTCGGCTCAGACTGAGTCTCAGAGCAGATCATACAGTCAGTTGTTAACAGGTTGGCTATTTACAGACGGCCTGATGCCACCTGCTGATTTATATAGATGCCACTGTGTTGGGTCATTAATCAGTAATATGGGAAAGGACTGAAGGACTGAAGGGGTATGATGACATCATGTTTCTGTGGAGCCAAAACCCAGGGGGTCAACACGCCCTGGTACAGCAGCTCTAATCTTCAGCCTTTTTACATAATATTAAGTTCCTCAGCCCTTTAATCATGATTTCTAAACCATGTGGGAACACAAAACTGTGCAGGAGAGAGCAAGTCTGTGACTTGACTCTGATACTGTTGTGATAGTATGTTCATTACCAAGACAATTTAATTAAGTTGTCTTCATCTAACCCTAATTCTGACCCTTCATCTCTCAAGTCCGCAGTCAAAAACCTGTGTTTTTATGTATTGTTTTATGTTTTGTTTTATGGCTTTGATGTAAAGCATTTTGGGTACCTTTCGGTTATTGTAAAAGGCTATATAAATAAAATTTGATTGATTGATTGATTGAAGTAGAGTTTGCAGCTGTAATCTCTAACCCCAATTCTAAAAAAAAGGTGGGATGGGAAACACAAATAAAAACAAAATGCAGTGACTTGCAAATACTTTTTGACTTTTATTCAGTTTAATGCAGTAGAAAGACAAGATATTTAAAGTTCAAACTGTTAACTTTTAACAGTTGTTTTTGTTCTTACTTTTGGTTCTCGTTCTGAATTTAATGCCTGCAACACATTTCAAAAAAGTTGAGACAGAAAGTTGTGGAATGCTCAAAGAATACCTGTGTGGAAAATCCCACAGGTAAACAGGTTAATTGGTAACCGGTGACAGTATCATGATTGGTTATGAAAGAGGTGTCCTCGAAAGGACAACTGTGTAAAACTGTGTAAGGAAACAGTTTCTCAACACAGAACTGCAGGAGTTTAGAGATTTCACCATCCACAATCAGTAATATTAAAAGATTCAGAGAATCCAGAGAAATCTCTGCACGTAAGGGGCAAGACTGAAAACCAACACTGAATGTCTGTGACCTTTGACCCCTCAGGCAGCACTGCATTTAAATTGTATAAAATTGTAAATTTGTATCAGTTGTATAAAGAATGCTACAAGGGCTCAGGAACACTTTGGAAAACCGTTCCAAAATGTTCAAACTCAGTTTGTCGAGCTCATCTGAGATGGACTGACACAAAGTGGAAAAGTGAGCTGTGGTCTGACGAGCGCACATTTCAGATTGTTTTCACAAAACATGGACATTTTGTCCTCTGGGCTGAAGAGGAAAAGGACCATCCAGATTGTTACCAGCACTAACTTCAAAAGACAGCAGCTGCGATGGTTTGGGGGTGTGTTAGTGCCAGGGCATCATGGGTAACTGTCACATCTGTAGGTACATGTAGGTACATACGTGCACGTGTTCCAACAGTGTGGCTTCATAGTAAAAGAGTTCAGGTACTAGACTGACCCACCTGCAGTCCAGACCTGTCGCCCACTGAAAATGTGTGGTGCACAAAATACAACAACAGAGACCCCGGACTGTTGAGCACCTGAAGTCGTATATCAAATAAGAATGAGAAAGAATTTCACTTTAAGACCTTCAACAATTAGTGTCCTCAGTTCACAGACACTGACTGAGTGTTATTAAAAGAAAAGGTGATTTATCACAGTGGTAAACATAACCCTGTCACAACTTTTTGGGGACATGTTGCAGGTTGCAAATTTAGAATCAGTGTTTATTTACAAAAAAAAATGATTAATTATGCTAGTTATAAAATTAAGCAGTTGAATCATTCTGTTTTTATTTATATTTTACACATCGTAGATATACTTGTCAGATTTAATGTACGATGTATGTAATGAAAGTATCTGTCTGTCCCTCAGGTCAGAGAATCAGAGGATTTCTATAGTTTGTCCAAAGACAAACTGCTGGAGTTGATTCTTAGTGATGAGCTGGAGATAGAAGATGAACAGGTGAGTGATCCTTTCTTTCCTTTTTTTAAATTAGTTCCTCTATTTTTCATTCCTTCTTTTCTCTTTTTAATGAAACTGATAATGCTAATGCTTCCTCACTAGCCATCACACACTGCAGATCCTGCACTGCAGAGTCAGTCATGTCTGTGCCACGTTTTTGTCCCTAATAATCTCAAATTAGGTGCCAATTTTTATTGAAAACCAGGAAAAGTATAAATTTTTTGTATTTCCAAATGGATTTAGTTCCATTATAGCAGTAGTTCTCAAACTTTTCTCTGGCATGCCATCCTTCAGAAGCAGAAAAAGTTCACGACCCCCACCCCTCTATTTCAAGCATCTTTAATAATGTCCAGAGAAACAAAGATCCAGGCTGGATTTTAGTGAAATAAAGGCCAACATGATAGCATCAGTTTTAGTTTCACTCTATATTTTTCTTCTGGTCATCCAGCCCCCCTGCAGTGGCTCTAGGACGGCTCTAGGGCCACAGGGGGGCCCACCCCTCAGTTTGAGAACCACTGCTTTGTACCAAATGGTGAAGTGCAACAACAGTAACCAGACCAGCTGAAAGCTTCCTTCTGAATATTTAATGTTTGATGATTATTGTGACTTGTGGCAGGTTGTGTTTAACTCTGTGATGCGGTGGGTTCGATACGACCTGGAGGGTCGGCGTCACCACTTACCAGAGCTGCTGAGGGGAATCAGGTTGGCTCTGCTGCCGTCTGAATGTCTGCTGGAGGCTGTAGCCTGTGAAGAACTGGTTATGGCTGACAAGAGGAGCAGGTAGGCTGTGTGAATCAATATCAAGCTCTGGTTTCTGTCTCTGCTCTCATCTCTCTTTTTCACTTTTGTTCTGTCTAAGATTAGAAAATGTAAAATTACACATTTACAATGCTGCAGATAATTGCATTGTGTATATATGGTCACCAAGACTATACCTGTAAGTTTTAAAAGGACAATGAATAAAATGATGGTTTGTCATTTTTAAAAAGAAGGTTAAAGTAATAAAATTACTGTACTGTACATCATACCAGCATAAACATACACTGTCTAGTCCAGTGGTTCCCAAACTTTTTCTGCCATGCCCCCCTTTCAGAAGCTGAAAATAGTTCATGCCCCCCTACCCCAAAATTTGTAATAAATCATTTACAATAATTGGGGATGGAACTGTTTTTAAAAAGAAGTTGAATTTCAGTGAAATAAATGTCAGCAGGATAGAATCAGGATACTCTTGCTTGTTTATTTCCCTACATAAATCACATGTATTCAACTTTGTTTCATTTTTTTATTTCTCCCCTGCTCTTCAGCGCCGCTGCTGCAGTGACTCTGCCCTTCCTCTTCTTCATACCATGTAATGCTTCATTACAGTGTGTGATCTCTATTTTGTATTGTTTTGTTACAGTATTTAGTCCATTTGTATTTGTGAATGAATTATTTCCCATACAAATTATAGAGGTCATTTTCATTCTTATCATAAAATAAACATTATGTCTCCTTTTTCTACATGAACAGTTGAACCAGTGAGTGTGAAGAAATATTTTATATCCAACCAAAATGATTTTGTACATGGCTGCACACATTATCAATCTGATAAAGGGGAAAAAAACACTCTGGCTTGTTTGTATTTCTTTAAACCAGTTACAGTTGTCTTGGTTGGGACAGTGTCCCTGCAAAACAGGGTTGAGAATGATGGAAATTTTTGCACGGGGCGAGTTCTGGCATTAAAATGACGAAATACAAAAGAAAAGGTAACATTTGCTTGTTACATTTAGTGGTTTCGGTAACTTGCTATTTTCAGCGTGTTGGTTGTTTTCTCAGTGGTTGTTGTTGTTTACCATAGTGACAGAGATTTTGAAAATGGTAACAGACAGATAGCCTGAAATAGGTGGCCAATGACAGTCTACATCCGGTGAGTCACGCTAGTGTGATACTTGTTTTGTTTGTCCTTGGTTCAGTGTGAAAAAGACAGAGCAGCTGTCCAATAAGTGGCACACAGTCGGCATACATGCCAAGGAAAATGACAGGCACAAATTCGACTCATCTCCTCCTCTGTCCTCTTTTCCCTCCGCTCCTGTTCTTTTGTCTACTTCTTTGCTCTGCTCTTTTTTTTATTCTCTCTCCTCTTTTCTTCTCTTTCAATATTGAGTTCTGAGTCTGAGGAGATGTTCCATCTGGGCAACTAGTCCTCTTGACGAGCATCCAAATCCTTTTAAAATTGAACTTGTCTTCAAAGGAGACCTGTGGGACACGTTAGCAGCCGCGGCTGTTGACAGAGAATTGGGCCAGTGAAGGCGTTAAACAAACGTGTCTTCATCTCTCAGTTCATGTTTTGACTGTTCCTCCGCAGGTCGATAGTAGAAGAGGCGATGCAGTGTAAGAAGAAGATCCTACAGAATGACGGCGTAGTGACTAGTCCCTGCGCCCGACCACGGAAGGCGGGACACACGCTGCTTATCCTGGGAGGCCAAACCTTCATGTGTGACAAGATATACCAGGTGAAAGACAGTCCTTTATACTTGGATGACCTGGTTTCATATGTGACGAGATACTTCATGTGTTTTATGAAATATAAGATGGCTTGGCTTAAATTACACTTGCAACCATCCCCTGATAAATGTTAATAAGTGGGAGATATTAACACAGTTAGTCAAAAGTACTCTTTCTTTCCAGGTCCTTATTTTAAATATAGCAGCTTAACTAGGAGAATTAACTGGGGTGTGCAGCTCAGGGAGCAGAGCAGGTTGGTGGTTCAACTTCTTCAACTCCAGTCTTCCTGTCATGTCAGTGTCCTTGAGCAAAACACTGAAACCCACATTGCCCTTGTATGTATGCGGGGTAAAAATATAGGAAACAAGCTTAATGTCTTAGATGTTGTCCTTTTATTAATCAGTCCCTCCAGGATTTTGCAGGCTGTTTTTTGGGATTGTTGTGGCCCTAAAATGTCTGACTTCATGGCAATTTTTCTAAAAAAGTGCGATGTATGTTGCAATGGCATTTTTTGCAATGAAATTGCAGGACCGTGTGAAAATTGCAAAAGAAGGTTGCAGGTTTTTTGTATAATTCATTAAATTAAATCAAAGGCAACTTGTTCCAGGGAGAACAAAACCACACTCTATCCTGAGTGTTCTCATTTACGTCACCAAAAGGTCTCAGGATTACATAAACAAACAAAACGTGCTTTAATTGTAGATGAAAAAGGTTACCTGGGGGGTATTCCACAAAGAAACAACATTTTTTTGGAGCTCCAGCTCAGTCAAACAACACAAAATTATAAAATAAAGGTGCACTAATTATGTATGATTTTTGCGTGGGGGACTGCTCTGAACTAAATTTCCCAGGAAGCAGCAATGATTGGTCAGATGTACTGAAAGGTTGCGGAGACAAAATTGCAGGGTCACACAGAATTTAGAGGGATTGGTTGAATTTGCGTGAATTGTTGCTATCACACCATCAAACTTCCTGGAGGGACAGATTAATATACCAGAGATGGACCCATACATATCAGAAAACCAATACAAGAGTCAGAAATTCATCTACATCTGTGTGGAACTGCTGATCCAAATTCTGCATGAAATTCAAATCAATGTGGCTTTGAAAAGCTTTTTGCACTGAGCCTCTTTGTGTGTGTTGGTTTTTAGGTTGACCACAAAGCCAAGGAGATCATACCTAAGGCAGACCTCCCCAGCCCCAGGAAGGAGTTCAGCGCCTGTGCCATCGGCTGCAAGGTTTACGTGACAGGAGGAAGAGGATCAGAGAATGGAGTGTCGAAAGACGTCTGGATCTATGACACCGTCCATGAAGAGTGGTCTAAAGGAGCACCAATGCTAATAGCCAGGTGAGTTACATGTGTTGCATTATAATGAACAGAACAGTAACACACTTACTTGTACTGTAACACCCTGCATGTCAGGTAGAGTTTTACAGATTCATTTGGAGGGGCACAAATTCATCTAGAATACTATAAATCAAAGTTTTAAACATTGATGTGAGGTGAGGCAAGACAGCTTTTATATAGCACATATCAGACACAATGGCAGTTCAAAGTGTATAGAAAACATTTGAAGTGAAATAGACCACACATTACAGATCATCAGGAAGTTCCATCTGTGTGCAGCATAGCAGCTAAAAGCTGCTTCACTCTGTTTGGTTAGGACTCAAGGTTCTACCAGCTGACTGCTTCTCTAAAGACATATGAGCCTTACTTACTTGCCTGTCCAAAGATTTAAGTACAGGAGTAAAGTACTTAGTTCTCTTGGTTCTAGTGTTCTGTGTGAGCTGAAATCATCTAATGGTGTTTTTGTTGAGTGTCCAGACAAGAGGTCAACTCATCAATGGGTTTCTCTAAATCTGGTCTGGAAATGAGACATGAGAATGATAAAATGCTGATTCCGTTATTCCGTTATTAGATTTTTTTTTTTTGGTTGTCATAGCTCTTGAATGAAACACTTTCAGTCTTTCCTCATTGTTGCTAAATGCAATTATTTTGGTCTTGTCTATTTAACTGAAGGAACTTGAATTGTATCCAATTATTAACTGACTCTAAACATTGACTGAGTGAGTCCGTGGGACCTTAGGCACTTGGTGATGAGCAGATATGAATGTTATCTGCATAACTATGATAAGCAACATTATTGTCATGAATGATTTGACCTACAAGGAGCATGTAAAGGTTGAATTATAGTAGCCCAGGAATTGAACCCTGAGGGACTCCACATGTCATTGTGATCCACTCACTAATGGCAACAACATAGTCTCTGCCTTCAAGATCTGAACCAACTATGGATTATGCCAGGTAATCCCACCCACTGCTCCGCTCTGTCAAGAAGGTTTTACTTGGTTCACAGAATCAAACTATTATCACTCGGCACCAAAACTGATGTTTAACCTGCATGAGTATTCAGACAAATGAAATGGAAATTATTTAACAGTGCTGTGAGGTGATCTGAAGCCAGACTTAAAACTCTGCAAACAGCTATTTATTTAAAAAGTTACTGAGTTGAATCAAAAGAGCTTTCTCTGTATTATTATTATTATACAATAAAAGGGACTATTAGAGATGGCTCTGTAATTAGGCAGGCAGCCTTTCTTTGAAATGGGGCTTGACAGCTACAGTTTTCACAGATTTTGGGAAAATGCCTGACAGGAGTGAGCTGCTGATAATTTGAATCCATTTCCAAGCGGCCGAAAAACATTTTTGAGAAAGGGTGTTAAAGCAGCAGGTGGATGAATTTAGACACTCTACATCCCCCAGAATTTTGCTATTGATAGCAATAAATGTTGATAATCTAACCAAATCATGTCGGTGGCTGCAGCAGTGGTCTGGTTCCTTTGTTTGACATAAAGAAATGTATGGCCACACTATGGCTGATGATGTTGGGGGATTAGTAAGCTGCTTAAGAGTCATGTAGAGTGGTACAAATTCATGGCCCAGAACAAAGCACAACCTTAAATGATATATTAATGTTATATCCATTTTTATTAAATTTGACAGTGATCATATTAATAATTGCTGTGGGTCAGCTGCTGTTGGTAACCGTGGGATGCTGACATCTTAAAGTGATATTCCACCGCAGAGTAATAGTCCACTCAGTATGTACTCACACCTATGCCGATGTGATGATGGGTGAAGATCTTCAGTTCACAAAACAATCCTGGAGTTTCAGCAGAAAACAGGGTTGCAGCTAATGGCAGTGAATGGAGACTAAATGTAAATGTGAAAAAAAAAAACACAAAACAAACACAAAATGTCTCCATCCTGCTTGTGTGGTGTCCGCGAGCTGCGACATTAAAAATTAACCGCAAAAGACGCCATTTACACCATGTTTTTAGCCGAAATGTCAACCGTAGCATGTAGCCAGTAACATGTAAACATGGACGTCGATCTCGCGATATTTTCACACATCCGTCCATTTTTACATGCTACCTGCTACATGCTACAGTTGACATTTCGGCTAAAAACGTGTTGTAAATGGCACTTGGATTACACCAGACAAGAAGTATGGAGGCATTTTGTGTTTGTTTTGTGTTTTTTTTTTTCACATTTACATTTGGTCTCCATTCACTGCCATTAGCTGCAACCCTGTTTTCTGCTGAAACTCCAGGATTGTTTTGTGAACTGAAGATCTTCACCCATCCTCACATCGGCATAGTGGTGAGTACATATTGAGTGGACTATTACTCTGCGGTGGAATATCACTTTAAAGGGATAGTTCACCCAAAAATGAAAATTCAGTCATTATCTCCTCACCCTCATGTCGATTGAAGGTCAGGTGTAGTTTTTTTTAGTCCACAAAACACTGCTGGAGTTTCACAGGAAAACAGTGTTGCAGAATTTTTCAAACTATGGAAATGAATAGTGACCAGTTTTCAAATGTAAAGAAACAACAGAACATAACATGCCTCCATACTGCTCGCCTGGTGTAATCCAAGTCTCCTAAAGTCACAGCATGCTGTTTGCACACCGTCACAACAAACACACCCCGCGTGAAGATTCAGGCTAAAAACATGGTGTGAATAACATTTTTTTTTTGTCAGCTTGGCATGTTGGGGCTTTGATTACAAGAGACTTGGATTACACCAGACAAGAAGTATGGAGGCATTTTATGTTTTTATTCTGTTGTTTTTTTAACATGTAAAACTGGTCACCATTCACTTCCATTGTTTGGGAGATTCTGCAACACTGTTTTCCTGTGAAACTCCAGTTTAGTCTTTTGTGGACTAAATGAGCATGAGGGTGAGAAGATAATGATAATTTTCATTCTGGGTGGAAATATCCCTTTAACGAGAGATGCTATATTAGCATGATGTGAGATCCTATATTTCTTGCTGGGCCCAGTGTCCAATTCACTTCTACACCACTCTGGAAAATATGGACAGCTGTATTATTACATTACTTATGATAAAAAAAAAAGTAGTGAGTCCACAATTTTGCTTAGACAGCCAATCATAAAGCACGTAGAACACAAGACATAGCAAGCCAGCTGATATTACTTAGCAGCTCAGCATCTGTCTGTCAGCCTTTTATTTCATGAAGCTCTCGCCAACGACTAAAAGCCGGTCAGTAATTGACTCTTGTCCGGTGCAGCAGATTACTTTACTGTCCATCAGGAAACTGCGTAAATCACAGCGAGTTGAGAGTTTCACCAAAGTCAGTGGCATGTTTGGTGGTGTGTGCTGTACAAGTTTTGCACTTGCTGTTGAAAGATCAATATCAGTAATCTCCCCATACATAGTCTAAAGTACGCCCTCACAAACACACACATATATATATAATGTGGGTATTCTCTTCTCAGGTTTGGCCATGGTTCAGCTGAGTTGGAGAATAGTCTCTACGTTGTTGGAGGTCATACAGCCATAGCTGGAGTTTTTCCTGCCTCGCCTTCTGTCTCTCTAAAACAGGTCAGAAAAACATCAGCATCTTTATGAGAATAATTTTAAAATCAACATTTTTATCTATATTCTAAAACCTAATTGTATGTTCATACACAGGTACACATACAGCCTGTAATCTGACTATTGTTTGACTCAGCTTTATACATAATTGCTTTAACCTGAAATGTATGAAAGTGTTCGTGTGTAATATTTCTGTAGGTGGAGCGGTATGACCCTCTCAGTAATAAATGGACTATGATGGCTCCTCTGAGAGATGGAGTCAGTAATGCAGCTGTGGTCAGTGCCAAACTCAAACTCTTTGTTTTTGGTGGGACCACCATACACAGAGACAAGGCCTCCAAGGTTGGTGGATTTATAGATTTACCTTTCTTACAAGGCAGTTTCACATTCTACAGCTGAGATTCTAACTAAAAAACAAACTACTATGACTGACCACACTCTTTTCATTTGATTGAATGTCTAAATGTCTTCAATATCTAGGTCCAGTGCTACGACCCTGTGGGTAACCGCTGGAACATCGCGGCTGAATGCCCCCAGCCCTGGCGCTACACAGCGGCTGCTGTCTTAGGGAGCCAGATCTTCATCATGGGCGGCGACACTGAATTCACGGCTGCCTCTGCTTATCGCTTTGACTGTGAAACCAATCAGTGGACTCGAGTGGGCGACATGACGTCCAAACGGATGAGCTGCCACGCCGTGGCCTCAGGAAATAAGCTGTATGTGGTAGGAGGTTATTTTGGGACGCAGCGGTGTAAAACGTTGGACTGTTACGACCCCACGTCAGATAGTTGGAACTCCATCACTACTGTGCCTTATTCACTGATCCCCACCGCCTTTGTCAGCACATGGAAACACCTACCTGCCTAACTGGAAGACACCAGGAGCCCTCATTACAGGTACATTCTTTTTTTTTTTTTAATAGCTTAAAGTTTGACATTTTTCAGTGTTTAGACACATTATACCCAGCTCTATACAGACAAAAACAAATATAATAAAATTAAATACCAATATGATAATAATGTATATGTAATAAGACATCTAAACCAATAAGAAAAATAAATAAATGACTAATTGTAAAAAACAGAGAAAATGATAAATAAAATAAATTGATAGACAAATAGTGAAAGAATTAGAGTGTAAAGGAACACACACCAAAGGCACTTCAGTAGCACACAATGTTAATTAAATTAAATAATTTAAATTAAATAGAGGTGTCACAACCAATCGAAATGAGGCCTCAACTTCCCATCAAACATCCCAGGCCAACACACGGATCCATCATCCCACTGCCAACACAGCTGAGGTCAAGACAAGCCTGGAGTTTATCAGCCATGGGTGAACAGACA
>JAJHUR010121903.1:494-12205 GCA_027495735.1 Lutjanus campechanus | reverse complement strand
CTCCCCACTCTTGCTATCGAATAAAGACCATAAAATGCCTCATTAATGTTTTTACATCTTTCTTGTTCTGGGAGATTTGTTTTATAAGGTTTGAAGTTGCAGTTTAAAAAGACAATTAACTTTTGGCACATGTAGAAAAAGGGGATTAAAGCGAGAAAGATTTGTGAGCCTGTAAAGTCGTCCAGAGGTAAATGAGTACAATGTATTAAATTAATTTCAGAGTGCTCGACGACTGCAATCAGACATGATGCTGTGACGTTTAAGTCCCGAGAAAAGACCTAAACTGACATATCGTTGCTGTCTTGACACTCACCATTTTACAGATGGAGCACCTCTTCTCAGCTCCCTTCTCTCCACAGGAGGTACAAAACTCTGCGTCCATGAAGCCGACCTGACCTGTGATGGCCTGAGTCAGCACTGACAGAGCTGTGGGGTCGTTACCCTGCAATGATGGAAAGAAAAAAAAAGTTTCAGCATGTCCAAAAGAGATGAGCTCTCAGTTTAGGTCAAAAGAAAGGTCACCAAACACTAAGCTGAGAGCAGTAATTTTCAGATCAACTCTGATGTTCTAAGGAACAGCAAAACACTGTGTTTAAAACACATCAGTGCCTATAATCATCTCTAGACTGGTTTTCTCCAGACATCCAGACTCACAATCTCCACAGGAGCGATGCTCCGCACCAGCTGCTGCAGCAGAGTAGCGTCACAGTAAGGAAACTTGCGGATACACTCTCTGATGAACTTTTCTTGGTAAACCGGGAAGCCATCACTGTCTCGACCCTTCAGCAAACTACAGGAGAGAGATCAAAGAGATCAAACATGTACGCTAATCACTTTACAACTGTTATCACGATAGAAGAAACTTGTTTGCAAAGATTAATTTTAATTCTGAGATTTAATGTGAAGCTCAACAGACATTAAATCCTAAAAAGAAAAAACCTTTCCGCCACAATTAATTTTCCTTAGTTAACAATCACCCCCCACCGGTCTCACCTCTTGATGAGACCATCCAGCTTGTCCTCGCGGTCTCTGAGGAAGGAGGCACACTTTCCCAGCACGCAGCTGATGTAGTGCATCTTCATGGCCAGCACCTCGTTCATGTCTTGCTGCTTGATGCACTTCTCACAGATGAGCTCCATCACTCTGCGACATTTGTCTAAAGCCTCCACCTCCGCCAGCAGAGGGTTCTCCTTCACAAGCATCACCATCTAGAAAACATAAGAGAGACTTATCAAGTTCCATCTGGGACAAAAATCTACTCTTTCAAAATAAAACATCCCTAAAGAGTTGTCTTAGTAGTAAATTTACAGGATTTTGCATCAGTGTGGTGATTTTCCTGATATTTAAAGAGGAAATCACTGATTTAACACTGCACTCTTACAACGCTGTTAGACTCAAACTGCGACAAAGATCAAAACAAATGCACTAGAGCCAGAGATATCATCTTTTTTTATTCAACACATTCTTTTTCCTTCACAACACTTGTCACCTTCATTACTCACAATGCACCTCGACCCCCAACAACACACAATAGTTTCAAACTTGTAGTGTTTGGCCCCCACCGACACTGACTCAAGTGAAATCACTTGAGGCAATTTATCAGATTTTGTGCAGCTCACTCTGTATTGCTTATCAAGACCTGTCAAAAGACTTTGTTGTGCATAATTGGTGGAGTCTCCCTTTAATTCACTGACATTACCAGTTGGTCATTTGATCTCTTAAGGGTTTTTCAACTGAATTTTAAGAAATTCATAAAATCTAAAGTGACCTATAAACTCTGAGAGATTTTTTCCCCCTAATGACTCAGCCCTTCTTTACTGCATAATAAGATCACATGCTGCTATTTTTAAAATGTGACCAGTCAGGTTTCAGTGTGAACTGGTGATGGTCCTGAAAATACCCGCAAGCGCAAAAGAACTTCACAAGACATCACACGCAGCTCCCTGAAGTATATGGAAAGTAAATATGGAGGCTAGTGAAGTCAGTGTTTACGGTTCCATTTATAAGTTAATGTGGAAAGGGTGTCTGCAATTTAATTATGGCTTTTTGTGGCACAATGACTGCTACTTCTGTCTGATGGTGTGTGTGTGTGTGTGTGGATGTGGAGCTGGAGAAAGGACTGTGATGTGGACTGTGACAGCTTCACAGAAACGGATTTCATCCAAAACTTTCAGGATGTCAACGACCACTTTTAACTAGATTTGTCAGTGCCTCTCCACATGAGTCTTGTGACACTTCAAGCGACTGAGTGATGTAAAAGTTGCATGAATCCAGATATGACTGTTCTCACTGAGGCCGCATTGCAAATATCAGATCTGTATCTGATATTAGCAAAAAAAATCTGATTTGGGTCACGTTTGCCTGCAGTGTGAATGTAGCCAGAGGACAAGATCAGATGAAAATGCCAAATAAGTGAAATAAAAATCAGTCAAAACTTTTTAGCAACAGTAGACAATAATTGGAGACAAACTTACTGTACAAAGCATTTAATAATGGAACCTCATTTTGTGCTCTTGTGCGTGGCGCAAGACCCAAGAGGCCTCGCATCATGCTGTTTTCCAATCTAACTAATGACAGCAGCAGCTGATTAGTTCTCTGATTACTTGCCTCCTGTTTACATGGAGGAATATAATCAGCAAAATTGGCAGCTGGTGCGTTTGGATGAAGAACCGCTCACATTGATGATGAATATTCCTCTCCTGTAAATATTTCCCAGAAATGTACAAGGACACATAAGATGGTGAGGGGGGCTGCAGGATGGAGAGCTCTGAGGTCAATTTGGTCTGCAGCATCTGAACACGTATTTATAGAATAATTACTATATTACTGCCTCTCTCAATTCAACATTCCCCGTCCAGCGGTGTCCTACCTTGACGGGGTTCAGGTTGGTGCTCATGATGACCTTGTGGAGGGGGCCGGCCAGTTTTGGGGGCAGTTTGGGTTCCTTCTCCAAACCCTGGGGCTTGGTGTAGTAATCCAGTCTGGCTCGGGAGAAGAAGTTGTTGATCACGGTGACGCAGTCGTGTTGCCCTGAGGAGGGAAAAGAGGAAGCAGTTCATTTTTCAACATGGATATAAAGTTTGTGACAAATTTGTTTAGTCAGAGTCAAGTCAAGTTATATAGCATTTAAGCAGAACATGGGAATAACAGTTAGTGAAACCCTTGGCTCTTTCACCAACTTCAGACAAAAAAGTTTGATTTTATCTTAATAATGTCTCTTCAAAATACACTCATTATGTGTGTGTAAAATGTGACCAACCAAAGTAGATAGCAAAATACCATTTATTAGTAACCTCCTAATTCTAGAATGGATTAAATGCAGATACTGACCCTTAATCTAAGTTGTGCTTGTACTAAAGACATAACTATGAAATATGGAATTATATTGAATTATGTAATAAGCAAAATATGTTTCATATTTTAGATTCTTGAAAAGCAAAAGGCAATTTATCTCATCAGCAGTAAAAAAAAAACAAAAAAAACTGACAGAGATAATAAAACAGATGATAACAATGCTGACATAATCAGTTGGCCCCTAAATGAAAGCATCTATCTGAGTTTTACTGAGTAAATGTTCCTGCCAAAAAAGTGTGTGATGATGCAACACTTAAGAACACTGGACTATTGTGTGAATGAGCGCACGTCACATCCAGACGTACCAACAAAAGCGGCCATCTGTGCGGCGGTCCTCCCGACAGAGTTGACGACGTCTGTTTCTGCCCCCGCATCCAACATCATCCACGTGATATCAGTCTTACCTACAGATACAGACGAAGAGGAGTCAGAGAGACGCACACAGAGAGAGACCAACTTTTAACATTTTAAGTATTTCACATTAACAGCATACCTGACAGGCCAGCAAACATCAGTGCCGTGTATCCGTGCTCATGTTCATTGCAATTAACATCTGCTCCGTGTTGCAGCAGCAACTTGCACATGTCTGCTTTTCCTTTGTAAGCAGCGTGCATGAGAGGGGTCATCCCATACTGTGGATGAGACAAGAAAGACGTCGCACTATTTAGACAAACAGTTTCACCATTACATGACTTTACATAACAGAACATCAGTTTCAAACACCTGATTTTGACAGGCTGACAACAAAGAGTGACAGACAGAAGGAAGGACATGAAGGACCTTCTCCAAAGCCCTTCAGTCTGCTGACCTCTTGTCCAAGACACATGTCACTGAACAAAAGAAGAGCTTTGCTGAAAGATCTCAGGAGGTTTTCTCATCTAAAAAAACAAAACAAACTGTAGTGTTGACGAGCACCTGCACATACTTAGTACAAGCCTCAATTTCTACCTCTGAAGTCTTCATCATTTTTACATTTGAAACTTCTGCACTGATGATTACATTCAAGTCAGATATGCAGTCAGATAGTGTTTTCTTTCCCCAAGGACTAACGCAACACAAACGGGTCAGACTGTTTGATGCAGGAAAAATGTGGCAGTGTTTTATGATAGGTGTCACAATTTCACTATTAAATCACTAATCGATTGAACTGAGCACTCAGTTTCAATAACTGAAATCAGAGGCAGAATTGGTGATTCTACCACTATTGTCTTTTTCTCTCCACACCTGCATGTCCCGAGGAAAAACGCTGGCATGGCGTAACATTACGGCTGTTATATCACATTTGTTACCCTGCAGACCATCTTCTTAATGAAGAATTTGAAGATGGAAATGACAGTTGTCAGGGCATAAAAATAAGGATCTCTTGATCTTTGAAAATCGAGACTTGATAGTCTAATGCCATACCCGTCAGTGCTTAAAAAAAAATCCCATGATATACATTATTTTTTCAAAAATTATAATTTTCTCTTAAATAACATACCATGAATTCTCAAATAGTGATATCTTATAGAATATGATGCATCACCATAGATTTAACTACCCAACAGTATCTAAAATAAGCCTGGGAGATATGGACAGAATCAAATACATGTACACAGTCCGATAAATTCAGAAAATTACATCACTTTACTGTAATGCAGCCTTTAAAACCTGCAAAAGATAACATTTATGCCATATCATGATGTAAAAATCTACGACATTATCTAGTCACAGTATCAATATAACATCTTCATATTGCTCAGTGCAAGGATGAACCAGGATATTTGGCACTCCTGGCTGCCATCTAGAAGTACAGTCCAACCTTGTAAAAGGCATTAAAAATCTATCTTGCAGCAGACAATATACTTTCAATGTGGACAGTTTAGAAGCTGTGTTTGAGAACGGTCAAAACGTACCTCAAAAGGAATCAATAAAAAAGTCTCAAATATAAAAAGTATAGCTCAAAAAGATTTTAAAATGGGGTTAGTGTTACACATAAAATTCAACTTTATAAGACCATTGGTTAAATCCTCACCAGCACTATTTTTTCCTAAATCTTCTAAGGTAATATGTTTTTGTTGTGTTTTGTTACCTGTACAAATAAATGAACTAAAATTTAACCAAACAAGCAAACTGGCATTAGTGCAAAGCATCTTGACATGTTATTTAGGATTAATTAAGGTCATCATCATCAAGTGTGTCAACCTCTTGTGAAGGTTTACTCCTGTAAGAGATGCTCTGTTACCTCATCCAAACAGTTGACTCGAACATCCTTACAGCCCAGCAGCCTTGAAGCCTCTTGAACATTTCCTAAGAGCATAAAAGTCAACATTAGTGCAGTAGAAATTCAATATCAGGCTTTACTAACTGAGTAAACTAATCTATTTTTTATGACATTTTGTCATTAATTGATTTTTCATATTGTAATTAATAAAATACATGTGATCCTGTAAGTTGAGTTGACTGATGTTTGACAGAGCTATCAGAAATAAGCTACTGTGCACATCATTAGCGGTCAGCTAACGTTAGCTATTGTCAAGTCTAACATGCAAACTCATATTTAAGTGAATTGCTATGATTTAACAACGTGGTCACCGAGCAGCAACCGTGTTAGGCTAACATTTTATTTTAGTATTTGTAACTAATCAAGCATATAGCAAACAACAAAAGCTAACCCCTGTGTATGGTTCTGCAAGGATTAGCGTTAGCCGAAGAGGCTTACCTGCTGTAATAACCTCAAACAACTCCTTTTCGCTTGAAGACAAGTCCCCCTTCTTCGGAGCAGACATGTTGGTGATTAATAGTTTAAATTCAGACTATAATGGCACAAACAAAACGTTAAGTTCTTAGTAAAATCTTTGCTTTCCGAGGTTCTGACAGTCTGCTGATGCTCTAGCATGTAGGCTAGCTCAGGTCGAGCTGTCATATGGGATGTACCACCGCGTACTCTTAGAAGGGGCTTCGTAGGTTACAGTTAAAATAAAAAAATATACCGGCAGCTCTACTGTTTTTCTTAATAATTTAATTAGGATATTCTGATAAATATATGACGGGATTAGCTCAATAAAATTCATTATTTAAAGCCAAGACACAAAAAAACGTACAATCACAGCAGACATCATCCCCTGCTCTTTCACTGAAATAATATGTTCCACGGAAGTCTAGAAAGTTCAACTCAACATTCAGAACTACATGTGGAGAGAGCCACTGTCCTCAGTGACAGAGTTCAATCTGGCGCATTTTTATGTCCACATTCATAAATGGTGTTTTTCTGGTTGTCAAAATAAAAAGATGAAAGAGTCAAATTTCCAATAACACTTTAACAAACAATGACAAGGCTAAAAAGACTACTAAAACAGTGGTGGAAAGTAAATGGGTACATTTACTCAACACCTGTGCCTTTGTACTTGAGTATTTATCTTGCATAAGTTTATATTTTTACTCCACTACATTTCAGAGGTAACTATTTTACTTTTTACTGCACAGCTGGAGTTACTTATTTCAGATTGAGATTTTCATAAACAAAGCAGCGTGCTGGGGCCCTTTGTCACATTTGCAATGTCTATGAGTTGCTATGAGCAGCTCTACCAAAGAGACATTTCCCTTCTAAGTTTCCAAAAAAGGTAAATTTATCACTCTTACTAAAAACATTAGAAAAAAGTCTAAATAATAAATACTGTATCAGAACTTGTTTCTTTCCTCTCCCATTACAATTCCCATCTTCTGACCTTTAAGAGGGACTCTGACACTAAAATAAATAACATATAGGCTAGTGCACATTAAGTACTTGAAAACAGCTCACAGTAAACGGTCCAGTAAAATGCAGCTTACAAATTACATCAGTATTATATGTCATACATCATATTAAATCAATGACATGGTCCATTTATCTGCAGAAAGATTACTTTTACTTTATTTTTTATATTAAAGTTGAACTTGTTGATAATACATCTGTACTTAAGTAGGATTTTTCATGGTCAAAGTAGGACTTTTACAATGGAATATTTTTACATCACTGTATTGTATGTTTACTTGATTATAAGATCTGAAGTTAACCTTATGTACTGTCACTCTGTCACATAAGAATGTGGAATTTATCAAGGCTTGTTTTAATAGAAAAAAGCCACATAGCACAGCTGGTAAAACCAAAACAATGAGCTACCTTAAAGCTTAGGGCTGCACAACAAAACTTAGCAAAACACACATCTGTACATTTCAGTTTGAGTTTAGAGTTTAAAGTGTTTCTCTGATTCTTCTCTCTCTTTAGCCATGCCGGATTTGTTCTTTGATAAAAACTCTTCCATCGGGATGCTTTTTCCATCGTAGTTTGAAAACATCCGTCACGCTTTTCTTGCTCAGCTTCTGCTCGATCTGAAGAACAGAAGAGGAAATTAACAAATTAAAGCAAAGTTTATACATAGAACTGATTATTACTTAAGTACTTAAGTAGAGTTTACTTGATTTGAATACTTGTATTTATTTTTGACAGCTTTTCACTTTCACTCCTCTCTACATTTCAACACAAATATCCGTACTTTCTTTCTCCTCCTCAAATTTTTAAAACAGGCTCATGACTTTAGTTTTAATGAATTTAAGGAGAATTCTTGATTATTTTTATTTTGCACCATTGTGCCCCACCTGCCAGACATAAAGACCGATTTCAGCATAAATGGATGGGACGAAAACACATTGAAAAGTTGATTCCTTTCCCTGCATATCACACACTGAATCACTGAATCAGTACTTCTATTTTCACCAGTCTTTTTTGTAGACAGGTACCAGTATTTCTACATGAGTAAAGAATACTTTTGCCACCTCTGCATCTGAGTCCTTAGCTGCTAAATGCCCCTCTGTGTTCATAAGCTAGTCACTAATTTGTTACTTTAAAAAGTGACATAAAATAGGCTGGGTCTGTTGTTGGATCAGAGCTGCTCACACTGGAGGACAGAAAGCTGGCAAACTGCTGACAATCTTGGACAATGGCTTCCGACCCTTCCACAAAATAAAAAGAGAACCTTCAGACTTTAATGTCAGAGGGATTGGCCACTTAACATCATCTGATCTTCCTCTCCCTATTTGTTTAAACCAATTAGACTGACATCATGAGAGTTTTACATTAGTAAAATTATACTGTCATCAGTATTTAAAACTTAATCGACATCAGAGAGCACATTTCCTTTGTGCCAGACTCACTTGCTTTAATATGTCATCATGTACTGCAGGATCATTTAGATCCAACTCCTGTGAACTGATCTTCACTTTAATGACCCTCACAATGGGACCTGATGTAAAGAGACACACAAACACACACACATTTCGTTATATTCATCATGACAACCTATGAGAAAGCTGTTGCATGAGAGAGGGATATAGCTTTTAATTGACCATTTGCTAAACCATTTCTGTTTTTAATTGCATTTCAGTTTGAGCATGAAATAACTTGAGTGGTAGTGAGAAAAATTTGAAAAAAAATCAAATTTTTTGCTAAGTTAAGGTAGCTTGTAGGTAGGTTCCATCTAACAACTTTTATGTACTTTGTAATTGCACATAAAAAATCTGTGTGGACATGCTGAAAATTTGAAAAAATCTCAAAATGTTGCAAAGTTTTTATGCTTAATTGAGGTGGAAAAGTTGGTTTATCGATAAAAATAAAATGCAGAAAGCATTAAATCTGTGCAAAAAGTGCAAAGAGACTTAAAGGGATCATTTCTGATTATTTGAAGTGGGGTTGTTTGAGGTCCTTATGGAAAGTCAGTGCATTAGCTACAGTAGGAAAAAAAAAAAAAAAATGGTTCACCCCCCCAAAAAATCAATATCAGTGTAAGCGTCCGCTATGTTTAGAATATTTTTTACCACTTCACCTTGCTGTCAGACAGTCTTTTCCAATGGAAGACCGCTGCTATATTAACCAAATATAACAGTGTGCATTACAGTTACAGGATAAAACAGAAACTTACAAAAATGCAGAACATTTTAATGAGGAATTATAAATAAGTGAAATCATATATATTTTGTATAAGCTGGCACACTTATTAAAAAAAACTTAGCTATTAACTAATTAAACAAAGTAATACAAGTGGCTGTTAAACAACTTTCAGTTCTTGTTTTTTCGCTGCATTATTCTTCACAAAGGAATGCAACAGCTTGGCAGGCTGTACATTTTACAAACTGAGTCTCTAAATCACCATAAACCACAAAACTAACTGTGATGGAAATGGAGAAGAGTGATTCAAACACCACTTCAGCCCAGCGCACTGCGGAGCACTGTAGTTGTCATTTCAGTTAATCGAGGATCAAGGTTTGACAATAAATAATAAGAATTTAAAGCAGTAAATCTGACACATTTATCAATATACAACAAACTGCATGTGCACAATACAGGAATGGAAAAGAAAAGAGGCTGGTGGCTTAGCAAATGGCCATTTGGCTCCTGATTTAGCAGACAATAAACACTCAGCGCTTTGTAATCAAAAGTCATTTAGATTATTGACTGAAAGAATATAAATTGAAAACTTTTCTCACAGTTACAGAGGAACGGATGTTCTTCTCCACATGGCAGATCTCCCCATCTACCAGAATCACTTTTTAACAAGGTGACACATGTTATTGTATTAAGGCTAGTCATAACGCCTTTGTTTGCTTTCCAGTATCTAAACGAAGAGTAAGTCTGGTCTGACCACTCCCAGGGGTCTCTGAAGAGGCCAACATACACCTCCAGGTCACCGGCTACCTCCCTCAGTATCTGGCTCTCTGCCTCATTCCTCACACTGGCCAGATCTGTGTGATTAGTCCTGCAGTAGTCCCGAGCAGCAATCCAAGTCATCTTTTGTGGTGTGAGAACATACTGTTCACGACCATGTTTTTTTCCTAAAAAGAAAATAATTAAATACATGCATACATAAATAAATAAATCACAGTTTTGTAGTGAAACACTGTGCAAAGAATGACTCACCATCAAAACAAACTGAGTATTTTTTGTATGAACAGTAAACTGAATACAGTTTCCCGTCTTTGAAAGACCCACATCTGTATGTATTTTTATTGCCCCAAATCAAGTAGTTTCTTTCTCCTTCTTTGTACAAATCTTTGTCTGCCAGAGACCAGTGCCACCTCAGAGTCTTCCCTTTCCGAAGCCCGATCCACACGGCATCATCGTATCTGCCCGCCACAGTTTCAAGACCCGTTTCCATCTCTCCCATGTCGTTTATGGTGGCCAGGTCAAAACATTTCTCTCTGCAGTAGCTCCGTGCCTCATACCAGGTTTTTGATCTATTGACTAAGAAGTATTGATGCTGGGGGACACGGGAGGACAGAGAACACAGCAGCCCTGTGGGAGAAAATGGGAATGAATGACTGAGATCATCACATTTGCCAAGCATAGGGTGAAAAAATCTTAATACAAACATCTATGTGATCCCTGTCTCTTATACACATCTAGATGTGTATAAGAGACAGAAACAGAAACTTACAAAAATGCAGAACATTTTAATGAGGAATTATAAATAAGTGAAATCATATATATTTTGTATAAGCTGGCACACTTATTAAAAAAAACTTAGCTATTAACTAATTAAACAAAGTAATACAAGTGGCTGTTAAACAACTTTCAGTTCTTGTTTTTTCGCTGCATTATTCTTCACAAAGGAATGCAACAGCTTGGCAGGCTGTACATTTTACAAACTGAGTCTCTAAATCACCATAAACCACAAAACTAACTGTGATGGAAATGGAGAAGAGTGATTCAAACACCACTTCAGCCCAGCGCACTGCGGAGCACTGTAGTTGTCATTTCAGTTAATCGAGGATCAAGGTTTGACAATAAATAATAAGAATTTAAAGCAGTAAATCTGACACATTTATCAATATACAACAAACTGCATGTGCACAATACAGGAATGGAAAAGAAAAGAGGCTGGTGGCTTAGCAAATGGCCATTTGGCTCCTGATTTAGCAGACAATAAACACTCAGCGCTTTGTAATCAAAAGTCATTTAGATTATTGACTGAAAGAATATAAATTGAAAACTTTTCTCACAGTTACAGAGGAACGGATGTTCTTCTCCACATGGCAGATCTCCCCATCTACCAGATTCACTTTTTAACAAGGTGACACATGTTATTGTATTAAGGCTAGTCCAAACGCCTTTGTTTGCTTTCCAGTATCTAAACGAAGAGTAAGTCTGGTCTGACCACTCCCAGGGGTCTCTGAAGAGGCCAACATACACCTCCAGGTCACCGGCTACCTCCCTCAGTATCTGGCTCTCTGCCTCATTCCTCACACTGGCCAGATCTTTGTGATTAGTCCTGCAGTAGTCCCGAGCAGCAATCCAAGTCATCTTTTGTGGTGTGAGAACATACTGTTCACGACCATGTTTTTTT
>JAJHUR010121898.1:1603-22493 GCA_027495735.1 Lutjanus campechanus | reverse complement strand
GCCGCTCACTGCTGCACAATATCAGTGACACAAGCAGCTGTTTGATTGTCAATCTCTGCTGCTTCAAGGAGTCTCTGTGGCCAGTGTCACTCCACAAACCTGGGAATGATGTGTGCACATTTGCCATTGTCCAGACATGACCATCTGCACAATCCCCCGCTCGAGAACAGATGGAATTTCGCTCTCAGTCAACCCACACCAGCATGAGAAGAAGGCCTTCCTGCAGATTGATATAGCATGACAGATAGAAGAAAATATCTGGGCATCAGTTCTAGAAAATACACTTACTATTCTGAGCTGTAATACTGATAGAACGACAGAAGAAGATAGAAATATTACACAAGCTTCGCTGACTTCACATGCACACTAACTAAGAGCAAACTGACAACCTCTGACTAAGTGACATATTTTATGGATATTTATGCATATTTCATATTATTTTCAACAGTACAGAACAACTGATAAATACATCAAATACTGAACATAATAACTGCAGGAACTTTGAGAAAAATTACCAATTTGGTTGAATTCTGAGCAGATTATGTCCTGTAAATATTGCATCAGATGAGTTTGTATTTTTTGTATATACATATTTAAAATTTCTTCTTAGGTTGTTTTAACTTCATATTTTTCTAATGCTGGATGAGGCTGTTTAAGAGACAGTGAAGATAGCTATGTAAATATAGCTTGTATTCAGGTCTTCATTGCACTGTTATCCTATTAGATTTTTGTAAGTTTATATATCTGGCTAATCAAGTCAAGAACTCCCTTCCAAAAACTTTTGAATACATTACATTCTCATGAGCCAACACTGACCAAGAAAAAGAAAAAGGCCAGAAAGTAAATTTAAAAACTGAAGCTGCAACTGGTATTCTAAAACTCTATTTTCCTGCGAGACTTTCCTTTGTTTTGGATCTGGCATCCATAGCTAGCCAGAGAGACTCGAGACTAACCGCCAGCAAAAGTTAGAAGAAAAGGCACTGAGCCATAGATGTAGGCTACTACACACATTTTAGTTGACTAAATATCGAAACTATAAAAAAAAAAATACTGTATGGCCCCATGTTTTTATGTAAGAATCACTTAAGACCTACAGCAACGATGAGTGAAAATGAAAATGTTAATAAAAGAACTGTTATTTATTCCATAGAATTTTTTGTCAAAGCCACAGGGAGCCAGCAGAGAGGAGAAAAGAGCTGCAGGTTGTTGACTCCGTCATAAGCGGTGAGAGAGTGTTTGTTCAGCATTTGAAGCGTGTGTGGTGGGATTAAAGTGATGTGGTCTTGATGGTGATATACGTGTTCTTAAAATCGTATTATATTATAGCAATTTAAGCTGTGTGTTAATCTGCTTTACCATTCTTGTCTATGATTTATGCATCCATCACCAAGTGGAGGTTGCGTTTTTATTACACTGTTAGATTTTTCACTTTCGCTGATTCATCTTGGGTTTATTGTGTTTGGGAAACAACAATTGGCTCAGTTGCCTTCAATTGTCTTCATCTATTTCTTGGTCGACCGGTGGTAATGTGGTAATGAAATATGAATGTAGTGTACATATGCACGCATTAGTGTTGTTCCTCCTGCCCTGATTGTGTCAGAGGGATTGCTCTCATTCAGCTGATGTTGTCGAGCTCTCTCTTACTTGGCAGTCCTCCCTGTGGCCTGTGGAGGAGGAGAAGACAGTTTTAATGAAATAGCGTAACCTTTGTCTATTGGACCCAGATGACCTGTCTATAAAGTACACCACTCTGAATGCTGTCCAGTGTGGGAGGCTCACCGCAGCAAAACCTCTGCGGTGATGCTCAATACTATCTGATGCAGAGCCTTGGGTATTTTTAGTGCAGCAGATACAACTTTTCTTTACTATATTACCAGTGCTAATACAGCGGACCGCTGTAGGGGATCCACCCTCAAAATTAATTTATTATAAATATATTTATATCTATGTTTTATGCTTTTTATGTATTCTAGAGGGGACTTAGCCTTTTAGTCTAAAAATTAATAAAACAAAATAAATGTCAGAATGTCAAGAAAGGAAATGTTCTACTCCTACTTAAACAGACAAAATGGAATAACATGCAGAGCAATCTAAAGTTTTTGTCTTTTTCATAGGGCAATTTAAATCTTAAGCTGTATCATATTTTAGTTCCAGATGTGCTTATTTAGATTCATTTGTTTTCTTGACTCTGCATGAGAGAGTGCTTGGTCAACTGTTGCAGCTTCAAACCTTTTACCAGTAAAACAGATCTTCTAATGACCATTTTCTCCCTTTTTTATTGATTGTGTGAGTATTATCACATATTTGTCTTGTCAACTGTAAGTTGACCAGCTGTTTATAACTGTTAGTTGTCTTTCAATGTGAAGTTAAGACAATGATGATATGCTGTCATTATTTTATCACAGCAGATGTATTACAGATTTCTCCTTTACATGACATTTTGCATTAATAAAATAATAATTCGCTTAACAGGCTAGTATTTCTGGTGCTGACTGGCAAGCTATGTTTAATCGTTTAGTCGACTAATTGTGCACATCCCTAGAGCTAATAGTAAAAATACTTCATTTTGACCTCAAACAATTTTGGTGCTGATGTTTTGTCACAGCAACCAAAAAATGAGTCTTTGATAGGTTTGGTACAAATTTGAACCCTACAGAACTAATCTGTGGAGCGCTACTCTGCGCAAAGGCCTTTAATGGTCCATTTGGGGTGAAGCGGCGCCTCATACAGAGCGACCCAGTGAGCGATGGGAGTCCTCCCTGGTGTCCTTTGGTAATCGAGGCTCTTTCTGTCTCTGTTAATTGCCGTAGTTTAGTGAGGGTGCGCCTAATGACCCTCAGCCTTGCAGGGAGCCCTGCTATCATTAATCTTATGCCCCTCAAAACTGCTCATTACAGGGTGCATCTCATCTGTTGCCAAGTGCCCTGTGTGGAAGAGTCTTTAGGTGGATGGTGGATGATGTGTTACCTCTGTCAGTGTTATATAAACCAAGGAGGATGTTGTTAGCCTAAACCAAATGGAACCAAAATGAGATCTGCCATGCTGGCATGCTTCATTAGACTTTGTTGAACAGTGCTGGAAAGGACATTGTGAACCGGGAGCACTGAAGTTAGCATAGTGCAGGTACAGGTCAGCATCCTAGCGTGGTACCATCCAGGAGGACGGTGGATGGAGAGTAATGGACTGGCTTCACTTAGCAGCCTGAACCACCGGTGCTATCTTTTCTCTGCCGCTGCTGTATTTATTACTGCCAGCTCTGTCCTCTAACTATTGCTACCCATCACAGTAATTTCACATTTTTCCATCTTCTGTGATTCTCTCTCAAAGTGGAGGGAGCAAAAATGTGAAATTGAATTTCTGCAACAAAGCAAGCATGTCCTGTGAAGCAGCAACCCACCTTTCATGCTATGCGTTTCAAATTCCAGCTCTCTGCTCCAGCCAGCCTCCTCTTTACCAGCAGGGGCCCTAATCACTACCTCCACCCTGTTTCCTCTCTCTGTGGAGTTGCCTCTCTTTGTCTGCATTTTTTTTTTCCTTCTGTGCTTTTTGCTTGTCATTTGTTTGCCTTTTGTTAATTTGTGCTCCTCCGCATCTGGCACAATCTGCAGCAATGATGTCATGCTGTAGCATTTATCATTCCCAGAGCTTCATGTCTCTGGAGTAGTTATGGAAGTAATGTCTTTGGCCAGAAACATGAGGATGCTTGAGCTGGGTTGCACAGCCCATTTTGATTAGCTGTTTATACAGCTGGACTTCACTGGAGCCATGACAATGGGTGGATACAGGGTTGGGCTGCTCTCATTTGGTGTCACATCACATATTTTAGGTTCAAAAGCAGAAATAGCTGCACATAGGAGGATTCAGTTGGATTCCTTCACTTTTAGGAGGGTTCTTACATGCATTTGGCTCACATTTCTCATATTTTAAAAGAGAAATATGTAATATATTTACTGTACTAAATCATAAAATGACCATGATTTGTCATGAGAGGTTAAGCAAACATGTCAAGTTAAAATACTGACTTCTTTCACAAACAAATGCTACAGACAGTATTTTCTCCTTTGAAATTTCCATTCTTGTGTATAAAGTTGGTTTTTGTTTGTCCGTTTCATATTAAATGGGGTTGAAATTAATGCTGAATGTTCATCAGATGAGTAAGTGAATGTTTATAAGTTGTAAAAATCAAATAATCTTTTAGAGGGAGTAGATGTTTATAGCAGTTAAATCCGGCAATATGTTAATGGAGTCTGGCAGATAGTGACACAGGCAGTCACTGAACTCCACTCTTAAGTGTGTATTTCCGGAGAAGTGGGCTTTCGTTTTCATAATAACAAGCTTAGTTTTTCATCGACAGACAATTGTCAGTTACAAACAGCCACCCAACTTACAGTGTGGGACTCATCTGCACTTGTTATAGTCAAAGTATAATATTGCGCTTGTCTTTTCATCCTGTTTAGTGTCTGTGCAGCCTGCAGACAACCTGCCTGAGCTTCGAGTCTGTGCGTGGGGGAAGCAGCTTGCCTCAACCATAAACAGTACATTAAATCGGGATTCAACCTATTTAATTTCCTGTCCATTATGTGGGCTGCAGTGCTCATTTTTGAACACTTGGGTCTTATTTCTCATTGAACCATAATTTCCAGGTTCAATTTGAAAGTAGGGATGGGTAATATCAAACTTTTTAGATTTGATACCATACCAATACTTTTTTGTTACAATTATAATAACTGACAATTTCTTGAATGGGAATGTGATTTTTTTTTTTTTTTTAAATAGTGGTCATTTTTAGAAACAGATTATTACACTTATACAAATCACATGACACATTTTGGCCATGAATAACAAAACTATTACAGAATCAAACATGAGTACAATTAAACAAAATGTTTGTGCAAATCAATATAAAAATAAGTTACGCGTTTTACAGAAATAAATAACAAAATAAATGAGGTTTTTATCCACAAGTGAAAAGTAGCGTCACACCATGTTACGTTTCCTTTCTGGTCTCACAAACAAGTTCGATGGGGAAGTGTGTTAGTCCTCATGTCTCATAGGTTTCCACTGTCATGTGACATGGATCAGTTAAATACTGTATGTCAGGGCTGTTTTGGCACAAACAAGAACTGAACACATTCAAAGGAGATGCAGTCACCCACGTTTTTGTATATATGATCTTACCATCGATATTTTTTTTGAAGGAATCAATACTAAATGAGTAGCAGGATGGATGCACACACCCCTATTTGAAAGTCATGTTGTTTTTTTTTATTAAACTGGAAGTCAGGTTATGTCTGGCTTGTGAACTCAGTTACTTCTGATTTTAAAAAATGCTGGTTTGAGCCACGCAGATAAAAGCTCTTTTCACAAATCATTTTCCCATAATGGAAGAGCCTCCTACAGCATATTTTCAACATGAGAAACCCCAAGGCTCTTGTGTGTTAAACAGCACACAAACATAAACATTCTCACAGCCTGATTACATAATATCTGCATGTATAAGCAATTTTGTATCCTTTGTACTAATTAGATGCGGCACATTGTTTATCTCCCTTCTGTCTACAGAACACTCCTGTATGAGCTGTGCCCACAAAATGTCGATGCTCTCATTTACATACAACAGATTTCTATGTGGTTATACCTCAGTTTGAATTTTCATTAATTTCACCGACATGTTTCTGTAACACTCAAATGAGTGCGCATAAGATTGTTAGGACACCGTCATAAGCATTTCATGACACCGATCATGAGTCTTTATGAATGTTTATGACTGTTCATTAAGCATCATTTTGTCAGTTATGTCATTTTAGATGCAAAGTTGACATTGTTTCAGTTGTATTTAAATAAGATATATAAGATATAATAAGTTGTGACAACAGAGGACAACAGAAATGTCTCTGTTTTTACATCTTGTCATTATCAAACTTAAAGAAACTGTTTAGCTATATAAATTAAAATGAAACTTTCAATGATTCATTGGCTGTCATGAGATTAAGTTTTATTACACTGTCAAATATTCTTATAACTGTCATAAATAATCCCCCTTGACCTCAAGTAATGGACAAATAGTGCATCTTGCATGTATGGACATAAAGATGTTATTAAGTATTATTAAACTCTCAAATACTTGTACAACAGTGTCATGGATAATTTTCTTATATTTTGACTTGTCATAAAGTGTTATTACGCTGTTAAATGGTTTTATGATAGTGTCACAAATACTTCCCTAGACCTCAAATAAAGGGATATATTTTGGATTTGTAAGTATTATTACACTGTCAACTGCTTTTATAACAATGTTATGAATAATTTGCCTAAACTCAACTAAAGTGGTACATTTTGGACCCATCATAAAGATGTCATAAAGTATTATTACACTGACAAATGCTTTTATTATTGTGCCATGAAAAATTCCCTTCACTTCAACTAAAGTGGTACCTTTTGGATTCTCTTGACCGCAACTAAAGTGGTACCATTTGGATTTCAATCAATCAAATCAATCAAATTTTATTTATATGGCCCTTTACAATAACCGAAAGGTACCGCAAGTGCTTTACATCAAAGCCATAAAACATAACACAAAACACAAAACATAAAACAATGTTTTGTATAAAACAATACATAAAAACACAGGTTTTGACTGTGGATGGTGCCACAGTGCTGCAGGTTATTAAAAGCCTTTCAGAAGTACATGAAATAGAACAGACGAAAGAAAGCACACCTCAAAAACAAGACTCCCCTAGTCAGGATTGAAAGCCAATCTAAAAAAGTGGGTCTTCAGCTTCGATTTGTCATAAAGATGTCATTAACTGTTGTAAGGCCAGTTTAATGACAGAGTACGACACTGAGGTGATATATATAGTCATAAATATTCATTAAGACTCCTTCACGTTCATGACAGCTGAGACTAGAACAAAATTAGGAGTGCTACTCCTGACCAGTGCAATAGAAAAGGGCAATATGCATTAGAATACAAGTATTATTGCACAAGAATAATTGTAGTGGTATGGATGTAATATTGCACATCATGGATGTCATTATTGCACAAGTGTAACTAATAATTACATGGACAGTATCATGACAGTCTTATGCACACCCCTCAAATAAACTGTTTACCATGTTTATTTGCCTTTCAGGTATTATGGCGGTGCTGCTTTGTGGCCTGACCCAAGTGAGGTACACAGTTCACAATTTATCCTCCAAGGGCAGAACCAGGACCTGCAGGTGGGTTTATGGAGTGTGATTGAGGCTTATTGATGTCTTCAAACATAATTTTTCACTCTACTCACTTTGTCCATGTTGCCTTTTGATGCCAATGTTTGTGTCTTGCGTGCATGCAGAAGCAATCATTAATTGCCATTAGTGCTCTGGTTGTCCGGTGGGTGTCTGTGTGGGAGGCCGGTCTCCAGCTATCTGCTTAAAAGGCTGAGCACAGATGGAGGCCAGCACACTGTCATACTGTACCGGCGAGCTTCACAGAGGGGCAAATAAATCAGAAGTACACACATATACTCATCTATGCATTTATTATTCATTATCGGTGCCACAGTGGAGCTAACTGTTTATCACAGAAAAAGGCTTTTAAAAGGCTATGCAGCGCAGTTGAAGCCTTCGTCTATAAAGTGCATTGGCTATGCCGTAGTCAATGCGTATGTATGGTGCAGTATGTTTACTTGGCAGAATGCCTTTATCTACATTTTTATGATTTATACATGCAGCTGCAGCTCAAAGCAAAAGACAAAGTGATTTATGCATGCAGACACTAGTTGAATAGCTAACAGGAGAAATATATTTTTCTATATGCCGTCTCTTGTCCATGTGATGCGACGAGGCTCTTAAGGGAAAAGGTGCACTTATTCAATTAGATAGCTTTTTAACCAAGCCTTTAAACCAAAGCTGCAACTGGTAAAAACAGAAATTAATAAATCATTAATGAAATCATAACATCTGCTCTAATTTAATCCAGATACAACATACGGGCCTTAATTAATATTTGATTCCTTACGCAGAAATGCCTTATTAAAAATGACTCCAATTCGATTTTCATCTCCAGAAAATGACTTCCCGGTTCTTTGATTTGCCCTGAAAGTGTAGGACTGAGTTGATGAGTTGTAATATTTATCTACCAGGAAGTATCATGAGGAAGGAACAAGTTATTAGCTGTCTTTTTAAGCCCAGAAACCTATTTTTTTTATTCTTTACACACTTCCACAAGTGTTTCAAATAAAGTTCAAACACTCTATGAAGCCTATGCATTATAATGCCGTATGGAGAGCGAATACGTAAGGATAATTATAGTTGTAAGCACTAATAAATATTCATAATGCTTTACAACAATAATCATAACACATTATAAAGCATTTTATAACGACATGACAAGGTCGGTGTCATAATACTTCACAATTGCTGGTCACACACATTTTTTTTGGCCAGTATAATATATTTATCATGGTTCTGACACATGAAACGCATTTTGTAATATGACTCCCTGAATGGGTTCTTGTTACCCTGCAATAATTCTCCTATGGGGACAGGCAGAAGAACCCTTTATGGTTCCGGTTAGAATCTTTATTTCTAAGAGTGAAGACATGGTGTCGTTTCCAACATTTTTTAACTAGAAAGTGGTGACTAACTGCGACCACATTATGGCCTTGAGATGTTTGCAGTTACTACCTCAAAGGATCACTGGATAACATCATCCCTGGATTTGTCGTGTTTGTATAAATCTAAGCCTGTTTACCCATTTCAGATATGATCCGAGTCCTTCACTTTCACCCTCCATCTCACACACAGACACACACACACACACACCATCCACCCAGAGTCCCTCCCCATCTCGGATGACCTTCTCCCTCATGATCCTCTCAATCCCTTTTATAATTTGCAGCTCTTTGAAGTCTTCAACTTCCTAGGGGAGATTTTCATCTTCGGCAACATGGGATACGTATTGTTGACGTTTCCTCACCATGTCTTCAAAGCCCTCTTCATTTCTGGGGCATTTGTATCCTTTTCTGCTACATGATGGAGCATCTTCCCACCCTGCTGTGCAGCCTTTGGATCTCACTCAGACCCAGAAATGGTGTTCTGTCCTGTTTTGTTCTGTCTCTTCCACCTCCTGTCATAATCCTTATCTGCACAATCACTTGCCACTTATATGACCAGAGTGGTTTTCCTGGTTTCTATCTTGCCTCTCTGCTGCAGTGCAGTGCAGTAATTTCCCCCAGCCCTTTAAAAGAAAAAAAAAAACCTTCAGCACTTAAATTGTACAGGTTTGATCCGGTGAGCTCTGCAAATGCCATTCAGCCGCCGGTCTCCCATGATCACCATCTCTGCAGATTAAGATGCTGCAGTGCAGGGTTTGCTCCGAGGAACGCCTATGAAACAGAAATTTAAATAGGTCTTTAATTATTGTTGTTTCGGCTGCTTGTTTTCTGTTCTCCAGCAAAGCTCAGCGGAATAAAGATGTTTGCCCGTTTGAAATAAGCTTACAGTACTTTAATTTGTAGTGGATTAAGCAGCGTATCCCTGTTGAGGTTGAAGATTAAATCTTATTAGTTCTAGCAACTCCAGCAAAAGAAGTTCCTGCTGTTCCTTATCGTATTCCCATCTCGTTAAAGGAAATATAAACTCTAAAATGCTTTTAACACTGTTAAACGGCTGTTTGTGATGCATAATGATTTTTGTAGCCAAATGTAAATATGAAATATAATATGTAAATATGGGCCAAATGTAGAGACAGCAAAATAACTGAGAAAAAATTGTGATAATCAAATAATTTTTAAGTCAAATGCCAATAGTTCACTGGTTCTAGCCTCTCAAAAACAATGATTTACTGCTTTTTTTTATTTTATAAAAAAAAAAGTCCTTGAGCTTGGGCCTGTTTCTCAAACAAAACATGCTATCAGAACACTTGCCAACTTAGGCCCTGAGAAATTGTGATGATGTTTTCACTCATTTGTTTTCACTGACATCCTTTACACCAAATGATTTATTGAACTATCAGAAAATTTGTCAGCATAAAGTAATGGAATTTCCATCTTATTAAACACTAAAATGCTTTAGTTAATCTATTAAGGTTTAAGCAAAAATCCCATCAACTCACTGTTTCCAGCCTCTCAAAAGTAAGGATTTCCCATGAAAGGAGTTTCCATCAAACAGCTAGCAGAGTGCTAATTGCTTACATGTTTCCTATAAAACAGGCAGCAAGGGAGGGACTTGTTGCAGACACTGATTGGTGTTTACAGTAGCCAATAAGTGCTGTGTGTTACACCCCTCTGCCATGCAACTACGCAGCCAATGGATACAGGAAAAGAAAGTTAGAGAATTGTGCTTTTGTACAGTGAGGCCCCCAAACAACACTGCGCCGGTGGAGGGATGTATTTTCCACTGCGTTATAAGTGAGAAAGCATTTCATTAGACAGAACACCCCTGAGTGCAGTTGAGTCATCAGCAGTTTTTTAATCATTTTCCATGAAAACACAAACTCTGAAATACCAATAAACATACCACAGAATATCTACAAAACGACTCATTTGTCATTGCAAGGCAGATACTGGTGTGTAGGTGACATACAGTGCAATACATCAGTTTTGAGTTCCTGGAAACTTTCAGTATCCTTGAGTTTTTGCTGTTTCTCAAACAAAACATGCAATTAGAATACATGTCAACTATACAGGCTCTGGGAAATTGTGATAATGAGAACGTTTTCACTATTTTCTGACATCTTATACACCAAACGACTTACTGAATAATAAGGAAAATAGTTGACAGATCAATTGATAGTGAAAGTAATTATTAGTTGCAGTTTGACATTGCATTAAGATACTTCCAGTGTAGCTTCAATATAGTTTGACAGAAGAAAAATGTACAGTTATCCAAAACATCAGCAGTTAATGTCAACTTTGGGAAGAAAACGAACAGAATCAAAAAGCAAGAACTTTTCAGACTGAATTTATTAAACAAAACGGCAATGTTTCACTGGTTCCAGCTTCTCACATGTAAGAATTAACAGCTTTTCTCAGCTTTGTATCACCGTGATTGAATCTCCTTCAGTTTTTGGGCTGTTTCTCAATCAAAATATGCGATTAAAAGACGTCAACTTGGGCTCTGAGAAATTGTGATGATGAGCACATTTTTACTATTTTCTGACATCTTGTATATTAAATGATTTATTGAAGAATCAGAAAATAGTTGACAGATTAATTGACAGTGAAAGTAATTATTAGTCGCAGCCCTGACAGACAGTTTGACATTACATTAAGATACTTCCAGTGTATTTTCAATGTAGTTTGATAGAAGAAAAATGTTTAGTTATCTAAAACATCAGCAGTAAATGTCAATTTTGGGGAGAAAATGCTTAGAATCAACAAGCAAGGTCTTTTCAGACTGAATAGGTCACACTAAATGACAATATTTCACTGGTTCCAGCTTCTCAAATGTAAGAATTAACAGCTTTTCTTAGCTTTATATCACTGTGCTTGAATATCCTTGAAATTTGGACTGTTTCTCAAACAAAATATGCGTTGAGACTAAATTATTTATTGAATAATCAGAAAAATAGTTGACAGGTCAATTGATAGTGAAAGTAATCATTAGTTGCAGCCCTCGTAGACTGTTTGACATTTTATAAGGATACTTCCAGTGTATTTCCAATGTAGTTTGAGAGAAGAAAAATCAAACGGTAAATGTCGATTTTGGGGAGAATCAAAGAGCAAGAGCTTCTCACGTTTAATATTTTGCACCATGCAGGCAGAAATGAGTTTCTCCTCTGACAGGAGTCTCTGCAGACCAGATTGCAGTGCAGCCACAGTTCATGCTCTGTTATCAAAAAGCCATCAACCCCTTAATGATACTCATCACATGTTTAAGTTATACTATCATAACAGCTGTCTCACATCCACAGCTGTTGTTGTACCCGTCAGCTTTACTTCCTGAGGGGAACGGAGGGGCAGTAATGCACTGCTGGCTACAATTGTCCTTGCCGGAGAGCTGGCATGACCACAGCGTATGCCTGAGGAGGAGAGACTCTAGTGGCTGCACTCCAAGGAGCTGTTCTTTCACAGTCCAGTGCCCAGATGGCCGGCAATTATTATTACAATCCATCTTCCACCATAGGGTCAAAGGAGCCAGAGAAAGAGTCGAGCGAGCAGATTCTTTCTCCAGCGCTCTCGTGTTCAGTGTGAGGGGCTGCCAGCGAGGAAATGTTTGACTTGAGCGCTGAGCCTGTTTAGCTTTGTCCTCAATTGTACTTCCATAACAAAAGCTTAGAGTGGGAGAAAATCTGGCTAACTACACTAAATGGAATCTGACCCGGATGTACAAACAGGAATAAATGGAGGTCGAGGTCCTCTTGTACAGTGCTAAAAGTGTCTATAAAAATGAAATAACCCCAGTGATTCAGCCCTGTTAATCGCTCTTTGGTTACGCAGTAGATTTTAATCGCTGTAGCTTGCAGCCTTTGCCAGTGACAATGGAGATGGGCTTTATTGGAAATGAGGCTGAGATGAAAGTGCTTAATTACCTCCTTTCAAATAGCTCAGAGGCCTTTGATAAAGAGAAATGACTGCTTTTGGGAGCAGGATATTGCTTTTGAAAATCCATAGGGTGCATGAGCTTTAATATTGACTGCAGGGTGTGAAGGGGCTCTGTTTTAGTAATAGTCCTGTCAGAATACGGTCCCCTGCCTAAGATATTGTTCCCTATTATTATTCCAGGCATCATTTGGATTTACTGTAGAATAGGTAAACCCCCCCCTCTCCCCCATGATGCTAAACCAGGGGCACCTGTCTGCCACGATTGGGAGGGTTACTTTAAAAATGCATTCCGATAATGTAAAAAAAAATGTAGCCAGTAACCTAATTCAAGTAAATGTACATTTAAACTTAATGGGGCTTCAGTTTTTACCCACACACCATCCTGGTCACCAGTATCACCACCTGTAGTTCCAAAATATTTTTAATAGTAGTACTGTAATATTGACTGGTTAGCTAACTAACTGGATTTCTGTGTAGCTAATATTGGGGGTTGGTCTGTAGCTAACTTTAGCGGTTGGTCTTTGTAGCTGATGCTAGTGGTTGTTCTGTGTAGGTAACATTAATAGCTGGTTTCAATGGCGTTGAATTTGCAACTTTAGCTATGGTTTCGTTCAAGTGGTGTCATGAAGTGTTGTATTGCGTGCTCACTGTGCATGGTAGTATATCGTCCTCTATGTATTTTAAAACTGTAATCCAGCTAATAATCCCCATTTTACCTAAATATAGTCTATCTGTAATCTGCTTACATCTTTTTTTATTTATAATGGACTATTGTTACCTCTTTTTGTATCCCAGTTACGTAATCCTGTTCCATTGCTTCCCAAGCTTGCTGTCTGCATAGATGATTTTTATGTACCAAAATTCAAGAAGGGTCTAAAAAATTTTTAAAGAGTAAAAGCTTGCTCCTGTGGTTGTAGCCTTGACTTCTAATAAGAACCTGCTGGAGGATCTGAGGCTCGTATGACGGTAGGAGGTCATTCGGGGCTGCAGTAACTTCTTGTACAAGTTTGACAAAAGATGTTAAATGTATCCAGGACGGCAGCTATGTCCCCGATAATTGTACAGATATCCTCTCCCTAACTGCTGCCCAGGACACTTAGCATTCAGTCCCATCCTATGTGAAACATCAAAGTGTGTGTGGAGGGCAGAGACAGCTGGCAGAGCCTGATTGGCTTCATGCCTCGGCATGGTGCCATACTGCTGTGTTTGCATCCTAAACAGAAAATATTCAGAGATTATCATTTTTTATGGGTGTGTGCAAGTGTGTATGTTAATATTCATGGGTGCACTTTTGTGGCGTGATCTCACAAAGAATTTGTACTTTGTCACATATGTGTTAAAGGGATTGGACTGGAGGGATTTTTTTAGATGAAATAAAGCAAAACATTAACTGAATTTATCAATAGTTTACTTGAACCTTGGCCAAATAACTTCAGACTTAAGCCCAAACAGTTTAACTACAGTTTAAAAAATAATTGGTGCAAAAATCACATCTCTAGGTCTGTCAGTTTTTCTAGTGTGATGCCAAAAAAGTGTGGTTTTCATAGAAAAATGAAATGAAATAATTTCTGTAACAACATGTTGATTCGTAAGTGCACTTCATTCTGTGAGTGCGTCTCAGCCATAAGTGTTCTCCTTAATCTGCACTCCATACAAACAGCTCTCCATCTTTATATCAAGAGCCTGCAACATCTACCCGCTGTCACTTCTCCTGAACCTGGGACACACAAACAAGATATTCTGCACCTTCCAGTTTACAGGTGATATTTTTAAGATTATAGTTTTTTTTTAACCTTTATTTTACCAGGAAGTCTCATTAGGACCAAAAATAACAGCATATCTTTTCAAACACAGTGGCCTCTCAAGAAAAACAAGCACGTCTCCATCATCTCATTCTTTACGATGCCCTTAAATTCACCTACAGTATAGATACAAGTGTATCTAATTTTAGATCTTGTGTAGGTTATTCCAGGCCCACAGTGCATAGTAGGAAAATGCTGTTTCCCCCAGATCTGTCAAATGTGGATGACATTAACAAGCAACCACTTGGAGGAGCGTAGCTGGTAACTGACAGTATTGACATAGAGAAGAGTTAAGAGGTAGGCTGGAGGTTTACCCAGTATTGTTTTATACATTAAAATATACCAGTACTGTTGTCTGCAAGTGGTCAATGACATCCAACCCACTAAATCATAAAGAATGCATTGGTAATAAAACATAAAGATGCATGGTACACTGCATTAAGTGTTGCATGCATATACTATTAACAGTCCAGTGTGTATTTATTGGCAGAATGTGGCACAAATGGAATATAATGCTCATAAGCTTGTTTTCATTAGTGTATATTCACCAAAAAAGAAAGAATTATTGTGCTTTGAATGGAAGCTAAGCAATGTACTGCAGTGAACAGGATCAGCAACAAAAGGGAGGTCTATTTTAGCCACTCAAAAAAGGTACACCTAAAAAAATCAATATCATTTTGAGTGTAGGCTATATTTAGAATATTTCCACCTCTTTCCTTTGCTGTCAGACAGCCTTTTCTGATGGGAGACTGCCGTTATATAAGCCAAATACTGCTCTCTCTCCAAACCAACCAAACTCCATAAGTGAAAACAGTAATTTGTAGTTGCTTGTCTACAGCTGCCTCAATCTGTCAGTTTATTTGTGTTATTGTGTGATGCTGGTGTTTTAGTTTGGATTCGCTTGGATTCACACAATAGCACAAACTAACAGATTGAGGCAGTGGTAGATCAGCAACTCCCATGTTCTGTGAGGTATGCCTATGGAGTTTATTTGGTACTGATGCTGATATTTTTGAATGGACCTTTTTTAAAGAACAGCACAGCACATTTCTTAGCCTCTGTGCTGGTGCTCTTCTCTGCTTCTTGTAACAGGGAGTATGTTGTCTGACAACCCCTACATCAAATCATCCAGACTGTCCCTTTAAAAGAATTTATTGTGATTTATTTTCATTAGGTGCAATTTTTTGCAGCAAAAAATGTTGTCAGACCATATCACTGGCTGCTGTTTTGATAAATGTTGGGCTGGAAATGTTATTGCTGCAAGACACTTCAAAAATGAAAACTTTTATTCCAGTTTCTCCTGTGAAAACTCTCTGAAAACTCTTTAATTATTCTATTCTCTTCACTGCCCGCAGCTGATGGCATTAGCGAGGATGCTGAGAGAATGTGTCCCCCGTGGAAGAAGTGTGAGTCGGTGTGTGTGTGTGTATATAATGTCAGACAGGTAGACACAAAGACTTGGCCATCCTCGGGCTTTGCTACAGAAGGTTACAGAATGCATGAATCAATATCGTCAGAATTTTAAAAAAAATAATTCACTCTTATTCTTGGCCTTTTCTATTTTTGCATAGTAGAGTAAATAAAGCATCGCCTCACTTCAGTGTCTAATGGCTGAAGCTCTGGGTGGTTTGATGATGCAGGAGAAAGGAATGTTTGATGTGCAGTGATGTAGGCTAGTGCAGCAGCAGCATGTTTCGCTGCCTGCCTGACCCACTTTACCTCTTACGTAAGAAGGTTTCTTTGTAAAAAGCCCTTGTCTTGCTATTTTTCAAAACTCCCCCACCGTCACCACCACCACCTCTACCACCTCCTCCCCCACCCGCGGATTTGCTCTGGGAATTGTTTTGGCTTTGAGAATTATGTCACCACTGTACAGCAGCAATCGTTGTTTTTGGGGGCTTCTTGCTGGTCAACAACTGGTCAATAATAGTGACAGTCTGGGTGTAATCAGTTACCCATTGACAGAGTTATCAAGTGGAGAGCCTTCTGCCTTTCTCAAATAATTGGTTGTCCACTGGTTTGATAGATGGCAGTAATCCAGGAGCCGGCTGCACAAAAACACCTCAAGTTAAGATTTTCCTCAAAGGTTTTGTGTTTAACATTTAGGAGAATTTATTGCCAGGAATGGAATATAATATTCAAAAGCAAGTTTTCATTAGTGTATAATCACCTGAAAATAAGAGTTGTTGTGTCTTCGTAACAAGAACAAGCCAGTTTACCTACATAGGCAGCCAGTCCTCTTCCATGGAGTCGGCCATGTTGCATACCCATGTTGCCATGTTTAGTGGCTCTGAACAGACAAACCAAGCACTTTGCAGCCACCATAGTTTTTCCTACATGCTTGGCTGGTGAGTTGGTTGCAGTCTGCTAGATCTTACACCCTGGTCCTTCAAAGTCTGAATTAAGGTTTCCGTAAAATTAATCCATTTGCACAAAACACCCTTGAATCTTATCTTTAAGGTTTCCTTAAAATGTTTACATAGGTATTCAAGGTTTTCTCCCTATCACGACCTTATACGTAAAGAACCCCTTAAAGGTAGTTAGACTGTTGCACAGAGGACTTTACCTTACTTTACTAAGGTAAGGAAAATAACCCAGTTTATGGGGATAAATGAATAACGTAAGGAATAAATTCTGTTAGAAATATTTCTGATATGTCTTTTTCTTAAGGTTTCCTTTAAATGCTCACTAGTATTTAAGGTTTTCCCCTTATCTTAGTATAATACTTAAGAAATCCCTTAAACTGTGTCACAAAAGACCTTAGCAACCACAGTAAGGAAAAAAAATATTTTGTAGCAAATCAAGTTACAGCCTCAATAAGAATGCTGGTTATATCCTTAAGTCATCTAGACTCCTGTAAAAATAGCCTCTAAGTGAAGACAGCACGTTTCTCACTGGAAATTCATACATGTATAGTGAGAACTTCCATTTTGCCAAAAAATACACTTATACGCTCTTCTTAACTGCCCGTTAGGGGCCACATGTGATCAACAATTTCAGTTTGAAATCTTGTTTCAGTTGGAGACAACATATGTGGCAGTCATGTTAATGATGGCGGAACTGTGCAAATCACTGTGATGGCATTGCAGTAGGTGCTTCACCATATGTTACCTGGCAGGGATCTGCACTCTACTGAGTGCACTCTTCTAGTTTTAAATCTGGATTCACTGATTTTAAACATGGTTTTACTAAACTCTGATTATAACTAATCTTAGATTAAATTTATCTGTGTTATACTTACAGAGAAAGCTCAAGGTGTTTTGTGCAACTGCTTGTCCAGCTGTTTGCTCATGTCTCCTCTGCTCTCAGGCTTGAAGGGGGCTGTGGTGTTCAGCCTGGCTTTAAGAGACACATCCACAGACGTGAGATGTACCATCCTCGCCACCACGCTGCTACTGGTCGGCCTCACCATCTGGGTGCTGGGTACAGCCGCTGACCCTGTGCTGCGCTGCTTGGACATCAGGTTAGTGTTAACACCTCGCTGAGTGGCACCGTCAGTGTGATGCAAGTCAAACCTATCGTCCCGTCTCTCCAGCTGTCCGTCTCTCACCTCCATTTCTGTCTCAGAGAAACAGAGGATAGTTTAATTAGACTCTCACATTAAGCATTCAGCTCATGTAATAAGCAACAGCTCTTTGTAAAGCTTTTCTCTGCATGTTTAGATTCTGCCTCTCCCTCCTCCCCAACCCAACACAGGCACTTAGCTCTGTGCGTCTGCTCAGGCTCTGCCCTCTATTAGTGACTTGCACAGCTGGCACACAGGGCAAAGCAGGTCTACAGGTCCCTGGAAACACGTTACAGACGAGGTAACATTAAAATGCTGCCAGCCACACTGTATACTCATGTATATAAAAAAGCAAACTGCAGCTGTGCAACGAGAAGGCCTAGCGAGTGCTGTTTTTTCTTTTAAAGTCTGTGTATCTGTGATTTGAGGCCAGTGGGCGATAATGACTAAGGAGTGCAGAAGAGGCGTGAAGGATGCAAGGCAGTAATTAGATACTTATATTATTAAAGTGTAATCTATGGCCCAGATCACGGTGCTATAATTGACTCCCACAGTCTTTCGAGGCAGTGCTTTTGAATCTCCAATGGTTTCAGTGATGTGTGTGTGTGTGTGGACATGTCTGTCAGGGAGGCCTAATGTAACTGTAAGAAAAATGTCAGTGCTGAAAAAGCTGATGTATTTAATTCTGATAACAGAATAGATGAAGAGGCGAGGAACAAGAAGCTGCTTTTTGAAAAAAAAAAGAATAAAATCAAGTTTAATAAAAATGGAAATTAACCCTCCCAAAATAAATTATGGCTCTTTATAAACTGTAATAAAAGTAAAAGCATAAAAAATTCTACAATATATCCAAAAATGCAAACCCAGGCCAATTTTTTAACATTAAACTGCCCTCCCTGAGAGCTACGAAGCACAGACAATGAAGCAGTTTGTGATGTGAAACAAAACCTGCAGCCTCTCTATTGTTAATGAATTGCAGATTGGCTTTGGTGATTCAATCTGCCAAGTTGTTTGTTTGAGCTTTTACAGCCAAATAAGCTTCATTTCATTATAATGCTAACGTTTATGAACCAGACAAAGAACCAATATCTCTGTAAAATGCCCCAGGGTGCTGGATTTGTGTCCACAAACTCGGGTCTCCTGTTCTGTGTCAGTGGAGAAGCTTAAGGAGTTTTCCTTTTTTGTTTTATTTTGTGTTGTTTTTTTTGCTCTGTTGTGTATAGATCCTATCTTCACCGAGGCTGAATTCTGTAGAAATTCAGGGTCCTAGATTACACACAGCAATTTCCGCATGCTGGTGAGATCTGTTTTTGGCAGATGAATCCCTCAGGGCGACTCTCTATTAGTGACGAGTTATTTTTAAAACAATAAATTCTGAATGCTTTTACTGTTATTGTCTCTGTGGCTCCTGGTGGGCCCGTTACTCTGCTGCAAGAGCATTTAAACACCCACTGACTCTCACTTGATGATGAGTTCATGATCATCTGTTGTCTGTCTTCAGAACACATGCAAAAGTGGTTTCAAATCCTCAAGTATATCTAACTAACATTAAACATTTGTGACTAAACAGGCAGCAATCGAACTGACAGATCATCTTCAGACATGTGTTATGATATACTCGTTATTGGACTTATATTTTATGTCTGATACGGTTTTTCCACACACAAAAAAATCATAACATTACATTTACTCCTACTGCTTTACTGAAAATCTAGAGTTTATGAATATGCAAGTATTTTATTCTGTTTTATCTATTGGATACAAGATCTCACTGAAAAGTCCGTTCTCAGTGCAACAACCAAATATTCCTCAGGATTGTGTGACAATAGGCTTGTTGTCACATGGTGATGTTTGGGCACATACAGATTACCTTACTTGCCCACTGCCCCCATTAGCTAAGTGTCTTATCAAGACCTAGTCAGATAAAGGATGCTATAAGTAACTAAAAGTGTCTGCTTTGTACAGCAGCAGCAGCAGCAGCCGCACAGACTAGCAGGGGTCACTTAACACTGTAGACTAATCACAGCCTGACATGAGGTTATAAATATATAGCGTAGAGCAATTAGTAGAAAGTAGAACAAAATATATACACATTAAAATATGTAAAGATATGTGCCTTATTTTCCAGTCATTATACCACAAATCGAATTACTGCACAGAGTAATTACACTGTTCGGTTATTGTACAGGATTATTGTAGTCAGTCAGCACCTATACACTGGAAGGGCAATTATACAATACAATTCATTACAACTGTATTAATCCCACTAGGGGCAATTTACTGGAGGAGCTTCTTAGACACAAACAAACAGACAGTAACAGAGCTCAAACAATGCAGTTGTTGGGTGTCCGAGGATATAAAAGTGAATATTCTGTTGTTCGATGCGCTGCCAGAAAGCCGTTTGCCATATTTAATGCTAACTTGGGTAGCCCAAGCTAACATTTCAGATATTGAGCATATTGAATATCGTCACTGATATCTTTTATTGTGAGATGTCCACTCCTTGACCTTTACTGTGGCATCCCTAACTGACAACAGCATCTTCCTGGCAACATACTATAGCTGTAAGCAAACAACCCAATAAACATCAACCATTGTGGAAAATGTGTGACATCAGCTTCTTCCAGCAGAAGTCAGCCAGCTTTATAAGAGCGAGAAATGAGCAATAGCAATACTGTAGCTAGCAATCTTCTTACATAAGCAGAAAATCATGTGTTCATGAAGGAACCCATTCCTTATGGTAAAATCAGACTGAGAAAATGTTTCTCCAGGGCCTTTATATTAGCACATAGTGCCTGATTGTGCAGCCGAAATAATAATGGAAATGCATAATGTGACAGGTATGTCATTAAAATGTATTTATCGGTTTAATTACATCTTAAAACATTTAATAGCCTTTGGCGTGAAGTATAAACCAAAGTCTTCACATTATTAACTGGAGGAAACCTTTTCCCTTTACACCTTCAGAGTTCTCGACTTTTACTTCACACATATCTTCCTTTATTCTTTACTCAGATCCCCTTAGTAAGGGAGCAGCTACTCCTCCTCCTCCT
>JAJHUR010121896.1:0-19526 GCA_027495735.1 Lutjanus campechanus | reverse complement strand
GAAATCGCTGCGCGTGACTCACTGTAACCTTGCTATCGAGTCTGACACTGAATGAAAGGCGACTGGGAGCGCTGTCACTACTGTCCGGTGCGAGGCTTTACGCTCACTAATTTCATCCATTACCAAACCGCTCGCTGTGTAATAACCCAACTCCAGCACCATCAAAGCAAGCAACACCAGTAGGTGCCACCACTTTGTACTGCTCAAGTCCACTTAATGAGGCCTGCCAGGACAAGTCAGTAATAGGAATAATTAGTTTGTTTTATGTCTTAAGAGGAGGCTGTCAGTATTTGCTCCTCAGAGCGAGGAAGTACATCCAAAAGCCCCGACCAGGTACAAGATTAAAGACAGCAAAATAGAAAACTGATTGATTTTCCCTCAGTGGTTTATTCAGCAATCTTTCAGCTCCCACTGGCGACCAGCCATCAATAAATGTAAAGTGTTACATTGTTTATATTTGACATCTACTAGATTCTCCTTTCAAATTAAATTGTGAATGTCATCTTTATTTTTGATATCTCTTTCTTTTTTTAGTCACATATTTTTTAAACCACACCTGCACACTGCACACATATAGCATGGTACTACATATCTTTATAGCTCAACTCTTTTTTCACACATTTTGATATACACTGTAAGTTTGTTTTAACTTAGTGCCTGGGCTGCCTTAAGATTTGAAGTTGAACTCGAGTTAAACTCAAAATTAATTCAGTTTTATGTCGAGTAAATGTGTTTGTGTAAGTTTAAGATATTAAGTTGAACCAACAATTCTTCAGTGGCACTGACGGACATTAAATACAAATTTGATTCTTTTCACTTTTTACTTAGTTTGAAAAGTGTTTCATTTCACACAAAGATCTCACAGCTGCAGTTACTCATGTTGGAGCTTCTGGAACTTAATGAGTTGATTAAACTCAGTACAGTACATTCATTCAACTCATCACTTCAAGTCAAAAGACTTCAGGTTAGAAGAACTCATGTCTCTAAGTCCTGGAGCGTTCAAAAAATAAATTTAAAGTTTAATTAACTTGAATAAATACAACTTGTATATTTACCTTAAGTTAACAAGAGAATATTACTTGATTTCACTAAATTACTGTATGATTTCTTTACAGTGTAAAGTCCGCAGAGCATAATGAATAACTTTGATCTGGTCAGTTGTATTTTTATCACCGTGTCTGAGATGCACGCACCACCATTCAGACCTTTGTAAACATCTGCCATAACAGCTTGATTTGCTACAGTCAGACGGCAGAGAGGACTACTGTCTATTCTTGAATGGTACTTTCATGGTTTCATGTTGTTGGAAGTTCTTTTTTACAAATAGATGTTTTCTTTCGTATAAAGGGTTTGCAAAAAAAAAATGTTTTATACATGAAGAACAAATCACAGTACAGTGGTTCAACCAGGCTGACAGCTGAAGGTGCAGAAAGAGACAAAGAGACCTCTGCGCAACAGACAAATAAGAATAAAAGAAAACACCAGTTACTGGTAAAAGAAACTGGAAGCTTTCTTTTGGGGCTAAAACCATTTCAAATGTAAATAACTGTCTGAATTATAATATTTTTATCATGTTAAAATAGCCATTATTGAAAGAAAAGAAGAAAAAAAAATGAATGTAACAGGTGATTAGTTTCAACATTATATATTCAGACAGATTAGAACAGATGCCCTCCACTCAAAGGTTGCACAAATACCAGTGTCTTCTTATTTCTAATCATTTATTTTGCTGGGGGGAAAAAAAAGGAAAAAATCTCCACCTCAGCACGATTAACAACAACTCGGTAGGAAACATCAAAGTAATAAATTACAGTACCGGCTTATTTGTGTCCATCAACAGCCATGTGCTCTGTCAAAATGCCTTTCAACACAACAAAACTGCCTGCCCCCTTCCTCTATGTTATGATTGCTAGGTGACTTATAAAAAAAACTCCTGTCTTTGGCACCAACAATCCTGTACATTTTTATAGTTTAGCATATAAATGAACCAAACTGACTGAGGACAAATGAGAGCCAAATAGCTTTGCTGCTAGCACAGGCAGACTGAGACTAAGAAGACTTTATAGTTGTTATGTGCATGAGTGAAGCATATTTGAATGACCCTTATTCTCCGTTCCTTGCTCTGCGTTTGAGTGCAATGTTTTAAACTGATACGTGGGAACTGTTTATTACTACTGTAGGTGCTATGCAGCCATTCCACTTTGCCTATCTCAATCCTATTAGAGTGTATGAGCAACTTTTTACCAGCCAGAGACCTATCTGACAAATTAATCACAGGAAACACTCCATTCCTATTTGAAATCTGCCGGCGAGGAGCAACTCGGAGTAATGGGAATGTGTTTCTGGCAATAAAATTGGCCACAGTCTGGTGATTTTTTAAAATGCTGAGTTCCCCCTCCCTAAATTGCATGAACCCAGGCCTGTTCGTCTGAATCAAATTTGATAGCCATTTTAAAATATACATTTTCAAACGTCTTCATTTCGCACCAGATTTTCTAGTGCGGGCAGGAAGGAATGAGAATACATGCTGGGATTGGTTCCCATTGTTTTCATTTTTATGCCTACCTAACTGAAGAGCATAGAGGGATCTCTGTATTTATTCACTTAAGTGGTTTAGTTTAGTGGCAATATATTTATGCATGCACATAATTCATATCCTATCCATATCTGTCCTTTCTAGAGCTCTGCATGCCTGTGGGAGAAGGGCTACTTGGGCCTAGTAAGCATCTTATTTAAATTTCCACCGTGAATAACCTTTCTGTCTTTTTTAAATCCAAAATATGGATTAAATTGACATTCATCATTTTTGCCCACAAAACGGATTGTTGCAGTTACATTTTATACTAGTCATGCATAAAAATGCTGTCTTCAGTGATATTGGAGAGGTATTTCATAGTGCAAATCTTCATTTCTGTCAGTATGACTTGGGTAGTTTAGAAAAAAAAAAATTCATATTAGACCAGGTTTTAATACAAAATCAAAATGTGAACATCTATAATCAGTAAATTGCAGGATATAACTGAGGTTCATTAAAGTCTGAGAGGGGCAAAAGCAAATATTTTCTGTATTGTCCTCTGAGTCCATTGGTTCAGACATCTGCAATGTAAATATAGCGCCCTCACTGTAAAAAATAAACTGTTTGTTTTAACTTAAAAAAAACTTGGTGTCTGAGCTGGCTTAACATTTTAAGTAGACTGAATTTGAAAAGACAAGTTAAAACATGTCCATATAAGCTTAAGATATCAAGTCGAACCAACAGCTGTTCAGTAAGACTGACAACCATCACAAACAAATTTGATTAACTTCTGCTCCTGTTGGAAAAATATTTGTGCACTGAATGAATTTAGCAAATTTTAAGTGCGAGAGGTTGAATTCATGTAGCCTTCATCATGATTTTTAATGTTTTCATTGTTGTCAAAACAAGCAACCATGACTTATCTTACAGTGTAAAGACACACAGCTAGTTTTCATCGTGTGTATAAAAGAAGGGTCTAAGGAGAGTTTTCACTCTCACACAATGCATGCTGGGAAGTCTGCTACTATGCTTATCATGTTTCTTTAGAAACTTAATTTAATTAGTTGATTTAACTCTGTATGGTAAATTTATTCAACTTATAATTTCACATCAAAAGAAGAAGTTAGAAGAAGTCATGTTTATAAGTTGTGAAATGTTATGACGTTTAATTACCTTTAATGAAGAAAAACTTGTATATTTACATGAAGTTACTGAGAAAAGATTAACTGATTCCACTAAATCCCTGCATGACTCTTATAGTGCTCAGTTTGAAATCAGCCTGGCACCTTTGTTGCATCCTTTCCCATTTCTTCTTCCTGATCAACACTGTGAGCCGTCAGATAAAGCACAAATACCAAATAAATAAATAAATAAATCTTTTAAAGTGCATTTCCCCCCTCAAATGCTCCGGTGGTTTTGGGTCATGATGCTCCCCTGGGGGGAGGAATCTTTAAAATCTGCTTTTAAAACATCAATATTTGTGTGTTGTGTATCCTGCAGTGAACGCACACTTTCAAGGGAGAGAAATGTAATACAGTTGCATTTCGAACAGATTCACTGTGGTCTACAAAATACATGTAAAAGATAAAGTGCAACGTGAAACTGAACAACTTTGAAATATCAAATAGGACTGCACCAAAGTACTTTTAGCAAAACAGCTTCCATTTCCACTTTCAAAATCGATAGAACAAGAATTACACTCAACCAGTATTACTATTTCTAGTTTTTATCTATTTCACTGCACATTTCCCATCTGAAGAAATCATTTTATGTGCATGTGTTGGACAAGTAGAAAAGTGTTGAATGGTGTTTTTAGGGGTATGAAAGCATTTATGTCGCTGTTGATGCTCAGTGATGAATAAGTCAAGCTACATAGGAGGAAGGGAGGCATCGATGCCAGGTCTGAGAAATCTGCACATTAGTAGTGGTAAAACTACAGTGTGAATGTTCTTTGTATTTGTGGCACGTCCGTGCAGTGTCTCATCAAATGATCAGTGTCAGTGAAGCTCTGCTGGACCTTGGTGTTTTTGTCTGAAAAGGGCGTCCATGACCAAAAGGCCATCCCCAAACTGAACATTCATGTGCTATCTGAGTCTTGGCAAAGACCTCTAGCTTATTTTGAGAGTTTCAAAGCAGCTGACTTCAATAGATTTTTGAGTCAAACTCTTTAAGTTTTGAAAAAAGTTTTATCAACTAATAATGTTTTATTGAGATAATTTACTTTTATTCTTTAAAAAAGCTTGAATCTTTGAGCTTTAAAAGCCCCCCCCCCCAAAAAAAAATTTGCATTTCAGAACTCTTTGAGTAAATTCATTAAAGTGAAAGTGAATAATGGTTAATAAATTCATATTTTCAACTGCAACCATTTTAATCAAGAACCCAAATAATGATGAATGAGTTTCTCTCTGTGAACATTTTTTGAAATACACATTTTTGGGGTTTCAAAAACTCAAAGATTCAAGTCTGTCTAAAGAAGAAAAGTACATTATTTCAACACAAGATTAGAGGTCAGCAAAACTTTGTTTTGTTTATTTCAAACTTGACAGTCTGAGTTTGATTCAAAATTCAAAAAATCGAGTGAAATGATTCGTTTTCTCAACTCTTTTTTTAAACAGTGTAATTAGTGCTTAATTTTTAGTCTTAATTTCAATCCAGTATGTTAATCAATTTCCTGACAAAAGAGGATTTGCACTGAAGGAGGTTAAGGTTGTTATACTGCAGAAATGTAGGCAGTAAATCCATAAACTATCTCAATTTCTAACTCTTCTCAGTAGTATTGGTTTTCTGAGCTTTAAAGATAAAAGAAAAGCTTTGATGTTAAACCATTTAACCAGCAGGGATTGACGGACAATTTTTTACAAGATTATTCTCCAACAAAGAAAGGTGTATGAAATCATCTGTGTATTTTTCACCCATTTTTGTATTGAAGAGAAGGATGTGGTGCCATATTTTGATCATGTCACTTTTAAAAGGTGATCCAGTGTTCGCACCTGGAGACTGAATGACAGAGAAGCTGCAGAAGCACAAACTCAGAAATAGCAACAAAAAAAAATGATGGCAGCCAACTGCAAAATAACATCACAAAATCACACAAAATCTCAGTATGCAGGATTGCGTCGAATGGCTTGCAATGACAATATTCACATGATTAAAGAAAGACGTGACAAATATTAGACTGTTGTCTGTATGCAGATGTAGACACCTTGTTTTTTGTCTCACTCTGAAGTTTAGAGGAGTATCGATTCTGTAACACGTGTCCCACCGGTCGTACTAATCCCCATTAATGCTGTGCCTCCACGCTCCATATACTGCCTGAGCAAATGTGAAGAAAGGTCACCACTGGTTTATTTACACTGAATGTTAGAAAGCAGGATGCATAGATTAAGGGTGACGCTGTAAGGTTTCTACCGCTCACTCACCCTTTCACGCACACCGATGGCAGTGAGGTTCTAACCTGACCATCGGTTTGGTGTCTTGCCCACACATGTCGGACACATCCGTCATTTGGGCAGAAGAAATGGGGATTAATTACCAACCCTGTGATCAGTGGACAGCCTCCTCTACCGCCTGAGCCACAGCCACCCCTGTTTCTGCAGCCCGTTCTCACTCAAATATGGCAGCCTGGTCGGTGCCCCTATGCTTCAAATTATGGCGCTCTATGTACCACTCTGGTGTTATGTTTTCATGTACCATAGTCAGGTGACGTAATATTGGGTGTGAGAAGGTCTGCGTATGGAGGGGTGGGTCTTACGCTGGCTAAATTTAACACAATCATCATCGCACATCAACACATAAAAATAGTCTCTAAGTGAAGACTGCATTTCTCACTGCATTATTCACTGATATCATTTCAATATGGTGACAACTACGATTCTGCCTAAAATACCCTGAATTACCATTTATTAAATTCTTTTAGAGTCTTCACCACATCCATTATACGACTCTGGACAGACATGGATGTAAACTGCAACTTGACTGGTTGGTTGACGCATCCATGAGGCAGTTGCGCCTTTATTTTGAAAGCCTACTCAGACATGGCATATTCAGACAACTTCACTATCGAGCCTTGCAGGAGCAAAACTGATGCTAGAGGGTTACATACAGTGTTATAGTCTGGGGTCACTGACCAAGCTGCTGGTTTTGACAAGAACGTGTTTGCTGCTGGTATGTATTAGCACCAGCAGCATGGAGACAGAATGATTCCTTTTTCTGCATTAGGAAAATTTATTTTGGGGGCTGACTTACTACTCACATCATTCATATCAGAAAAGCTCAAAAATCCAAACACCATAATTGGTATATTTATTTCTGTTTGTTTTTCCACATAGAACCACTGCTACAGACCTCTCTCCGGTGCTGGTGAACCCTGAGACAGAAAACTCACCTTTTCTTCTTTACTCATGCATCTTTTATAACAAAGTTCAAAGACCATACAGGTGTTTTTGCTTGCTTTCTCCCATCTGGCTGAAAAGGTTTGCTGTGGGCTGTTCTGTGTGTTGTTGTGATGTGCTGTGGCAACATGGAAAATGATCATGCTTACCTTTTCTTCCTTTTCCTCGTTTGATATTCTGACAGCCAAGCTTGTAAAATGCAATGCTGTTTGGAAGTTGACTCTCGAGTGTGGGATGTCCAGAGCTTTACAGCAGCACATGAATGCACCACAAACACATAACATGGGACCTGATTAGAAGTCTTTGTTTTTTCAAAGCTACCCAAACCTCACTTTTTTCCCTTTCTTTTTTCCTTGTTCCTACCTGTGTTGTAACTTCTCTATGTTACTATAAGGCATGTAATTAACTCTCTCACATTTCTCACTCTTATTTTATTCTAAGTTACCAACATTTTCAGTTTTGTTGTACAACTGATAACATCTGAAAAGATATATTTTGACCTTGCTTGTAGAAAAATTTTAAAATGGCTGCTTGCTTATAAATTCATGAGCAGAGAGCAAGGTGTTTCTTCACAGGTACTGTTTTTTCACCGAGTTGTTTCCCTCTCTTTCTTTATATTTTTTTTTTTCCAAAACCTGCGTCAATTGAAATATTTGATTGAAGAACACAGTATCTCGAGGATGACACATCGCTGTGATGCTTTGGTCTTGCAGAGGGCCTCGCTAAGCCCCGGCTCCCTCGGGGCTTCAGCATGCCTGACGTGTCTGCGCACACTGATTGATATTGACAGACATTGTCAACATACACCTTTCACTTTGTGCAAAGGGCATAGAGCTTTTCTCAGCCTGTGGGTCACACGTGGGGTCATGCTCTATTAGCGCTGACAGCATGGACCCATGAAAACTCCCACCACGTATTTGGGAATCAGCAGCAGGGAAGCTGCTGGCAGCCCCTCCCTTGTAGTATTTCAAAATAATAATGAGCATAATGATTTAGTATCTCAAATTAATGATTTAGTGTCTAAAAAATGATATGGTCTCTTAAGATATCTTAAAATATTTTTGTAATATCTTAAAAAAGTTATTTAGTATTTCTAAATATTGAATTAATATCTACAGGAATGATTTTGTTTCTAAAAATAAAGACTTAGTATCTTAAAATGTTGTGTTAGAAACTAAAAAAAAATTGATATGTCGAATAGTATCTTAAAAAAAATGAGTCAGCATCTCTAAATAACGACTTAGTGTTTCAAAATATCAAGTTAGTATCTTGAAATAAAAGGTTTAGTATGTCAGACTATCGAGTTTCTCATTATTGTGAGATGCTAACTCATTGTTTTGAGGTCCCAACTCTTTATCAAGAGAAGGTTTTTCATCATATCTCAGGATCTCAGGATCAGAAAATGTAATTATATAAATATATCAATGACAGTGGCTGTTAAACAAAATCATGGTGTTTTGAGTGGCGGTCATGTCATCAACTTGCCAGAGGCCACAGAGTCAGATGTCATGGTTGTGTTTTGTTGGTTATTTCCTGTTTTATTTTGTGCTCTTGATTTCCCTGTGTGCCTTTGTTATTCCTGTCTTTTATTGTCATGGTTTGGAGTTTCCTTAGTCACTTCCTGTTTTATTTTGTAGTCTTGATCCTCTGTCATGTGTCTTGTCTTTACTTCCTGTCTTTGTCTGTTTTCCCGCCCTTGGTTGATCACTGATTATTTTCACCTGTCCTGATTGCCCTCACCTGTGTCTCATCATCCTCCCTCTCCCTTGTGTATTTAAGCCTTTGTGTCCCCTTCCTCTGTGTCAGTTCGTCATTTGTTACATGCTCTTGTTCTTGTCTCGTCCAAGTCTGTGAACCACGCCAGTCCATGCTCCTAAGTTTTGTCAAGGTTTTGTATTCTTTTGCTACTTTGTCTCGTTTATGCCTTAGTTTTGTCATTAGTTATTTTGATACTTTGTTCTACCTTTTTCACAGCTCTTGTGCCCTCCTCGTCTGAGTGATTTTTTGTTGATACTTTGTTTTAATAAATTATTGAACTGCTCCATTGCCTCTGTCTGCATTTGGGTCCAAACCTGAGAACCCTGTCTTGTCGTGACATCAGATGCAGCAGGAAACGGGCACTTGAACTTCCCCCAAAAAGGCCGGAGCTCCCCCTACGCACCCTAATTAAAAGTTAAACTAAGAAAGACAGAAATAGGAAAAGAATAGTCTTCTGACAGTCAGTCACTTCTGACTCTATAAAAAAAAAAGTGATTTTCCATGTGTAACTGTGCATGGCTGCCTGGTGTTGTGTCTGCAGTCGGTGTTGTTGTGCTGTGTCTGACAGCTTGGCATGAATTCACAGCTCACTGAGACACGTGCATGATTATAGACCTAACACTGGTTTCATCAAATGGACCTCAGAAGAAAAACACAAGACCCTCATTTTACGGCAGCACGAGTCATATTATAGTAGAAACACTTTTATGATTATTTATTGTTATAGTAGGTAATTTGTTTTTCAGCACAAAATGTTTAGCACCTGCTATTACAAGGCATATTTAACCTCTCCCTTAGCCTCCTCAGCTACACTTATCTGCCGGCACTACCGCCTGTAGTCTGTCTAATATTGATATCAGAAGCAATTTTTTATTGCAAAGCCAGTTAACTGCATCACATTACACATGAAAGAGGTCAGTGTATTTTCAAAATTGAATTTGTATTACAAATACTTCAGAGGAAAAGACCAAAGTCAGATATTTTTCACGTCAAAGTTTCCTTTTTGCACTGAGCACGGCATCGCAGCAGTTCAGCACACATGCTGTAGCTGCGGGTGCAGTGGTACAGGGTGCTGCACTTTGAGTCTGCTGGATGTGATTGTTCAACCAACCATCTACTATAGCAGAACACTACACCACTGACTATAATATTTCAGTCACAACAGGATTAGTGGAGGCACATTCACTGAAAATAATGTAAGCTGAGCACAGAATGGCTGGATGCTTTTGCTAAAATAACACTGTAATTTACATTACAGACAAAACACGCAAGGTTAGTAGTCAGTGACCTCATGAATTATTGGTGGGAGGAATTTTAAAACCACTCTTAATGCACCTTTAAACCAGCCAACCCACAGGGGACCGCAGGGTTCCTGTCTGTCTCTGTGATGCTTATTGACTTGAGCTAAACATGCCCTCCACAGGGCCCTTTGCACGTCCTGGAGTAAATATTCCACTTTATTCAATTTGATTGTGATCTATTGGAGCTGCCAACTCTGATCACCGCAAAGTTGGCTGAAAAACTAGTGTTCCTGCAATATACAGTATAAATTACAGTAGGTTTGTATTCGAGATCTATGGATTTTTGTATTGTAAATTTCTTTGCCTTTTTTCTGTGAGGTTTAATCATACGAGTGTTTGACAAAGCTCCCGTGACTCCACAAGGTTAGCATAAATTGCTCAGATAAATGTTGGAGTGATTCTTGCATGCAGTGGCCCATTGTTAAGAACAGATGATTCAGGTGTTTGCAAAGTGTCTTTTAATGTGAAAAACAGCATTAAATGGAAACTCAACCAATCTTACACATTAGAGTGTGTTTACAGGAATTGCAGGGCAAGCATATGTGAAAAAAGTTGTAAAAAGCTTTTTGTCTCAACAGAGGGAGCTGCATTTTGAACCAAACTCAAATTCTTTTTTAAATAAACTTAAACTTCACTTTGTTATACTTTACTTTTCTTCATTACATAAATTAATCTTTCAGTTTTTGAAGCCATCTTCATCTCTGCTTGAAGCTAGCGACTATTTGCTGCCACTAGACTATATAGACGTATCACATCCAGAATCCCCCATCAAACTCTTAGCTATATTGTTGGTATTGTAGGTGTCATGTATTGACAAGCAAGAAGAATGCATGGAATAAAAAAGTTCTGCTTTAGTGATTTTGATCCTTTTTGATCCTTTTATCAGCCTTTCACATTTTACTCACAGTTTTACAGCCATAGTAGGTTCTCCGACATGCTTGGAAATGGAGAGTGAGGTGAGGTGAGGTGTTTGCAGTATCACCATGAGGTGCCACTAAACACACACTGGTCCTTTAATATGCTTGCTCTTTCTTGCAGTGACTGGAAAATAAACAAATAAAAAGTTTTTTTCCTCATTAAAATTTGAAATGCTAGTCTCACAGGAATATCAAAGCAAACTGTGAAGGTGTATGACCAGTTTGCAGCACATTTCTCTGGGAGATGAGCTTGCAACTTACTTGTGAGGCTTTAAGTTATGAGATCATCCACATAACACATCATCTTGTAGCCTAAAATCACTATGTTGAGTGACTTTTGATTCAGTGATTGTTCAGTGCAGAAAGATTGACTTTGTAGGTTGTATTCTTAAAATGTAAAGATTTTTGAAATTATAATTTCTTTTTAATATAACTAATAGAACCATGATTTATTTTTATTTATTTTTTATCAGTGCATGAAAACCTTTATAAGTGTCTCATTTATAAGTGGCACCACACTGGGCTTTCTAATGCAACAGTGTGCCGCAAGAGCCATTTGAGTTGATGGGACAGGCAACCACTTTGTTTGAAATACATTTATGAATTGATTAGCTGAGCTGAAAACAAATTACAAACTGCAGAACAGACAGAAGATAAACTAAACGAAACCTCTTTTTGTCTGTATACAGACCACACTGTATATTATGGTGTTTGTGTTATTGAAAAAATATTATGCTTTGGGCTTTTTACTTAATTCTCCTCAGCAACCCTTGCATGCCACTTTAATTAATTTTGGAACATCCTTGAGATCCTCGCTCAATTTAACTCTAATAATTTGTTGCCATTAATGGTCCAAACACTTTTGACATATAAGGGTTTCTGACAGAACTGAGTATTTTACAGCTGCTTTCATTATCTTAGTGGAACAGATAATGTGTCTGTTGTTATATAAGTGATGTGGTGAAGTATTGAATATGTTGTTGCATAAAATTGTGAAAAAAAAGCTATCCACAACACTAAAAGAAAAAAACATTTATTCCAAAATAGTCCTTTTTCATGGCAGCCATTGTGATATCAAATAGTAGGGTAAACACAGATGTTACCAATGATGCTCATTAAGGTCCCATTCCATTTGGCTTACCGCAGCCTGTCCAGTGAGCAACCATGTCTCTGCTTGGATGGAACCTTAATTAATGTCATTGGTTTTTACTCAAGAAAACATAACAATCAAGAAAGTAAAATTGCCACTAATTAGCAACTAAAACAATTTAGTTACAGTGAATAAGAAAAAGAATTAAAAAAGAACTCTAATCTGCCGATCCGACTATGGCCTCTAACTTTGATTTAGGGTCAAGCATTTGCCTTCCAGTCATGACTCATTCACATGTAATTCTTTCATAGTAAAATGTATTTTTCTCCACAGTTTTATGAAAGATATGGTGTAACTGTTTCATATCATTACATGAGATCAGGCCCAATACAGGAATATGGAAATAGATATTTTCCTTTTTTTTTTTTTTTTTTAGGTCAGTGCAAAACTACAAATGATGCCAAAAATAATTAATATTACACAACCACGAAACAGATTAAATTTGTTACAACATCAGAAAAAAAAAAAAAAAAGTGTCTCAAAGGACTCTGGTTTCAGTCTTGCGCGTTAATTAGGTCTGGATTTCGCCCCCGACATTTTTCTAATGAAGGACACATGCATGCATTTCATGTAATGTAGCAACTTCCAGGGCTCCCATTGTGCTCAAATGAGAATCAGAGACAATCATGAAAGAAATTCAAAAAGGAGAAATGCATTTGAGTTTTGCGGCCTGTCACTGTGGTGTCCCTCCGTCGCATGATCTGTGCACATTAATCGCATGCTGATTGAACACATCTGTGAGGGAAAAACCAGCTTTCAATTTAATTACGTTTTAATTAGCATTATGGTGTTCAGTGGTACAATCATTTCATTGAGAGCTGAGAGCATAATTCACTCAAGGACAGAACCAAAGAGGAGAGCTTTGTAGATTGTATTTGCAGGGTATAGCGAGTGTGCTTTCCCATTACCAATGGCTGCTTGTAAATTTTTTGAATTGTTATGCTCACCGAACAGGAGAGGAGGCTCGCTGCATGTGATCCTTTCTTTCTGGCTGGACGCACTGGCATGTAATTAATTCAGAAATATCTCTAAGGGTAAATATGGGAGGCCATTGTAATGGGTTTGTTTTGTTATTTCAAATTGATCGCTGGTTATGCTTGCTTTCCTGTCGTCAGTGGACATGATTTTACCATCCAACTTTCCTTTTCACCGCACTGAAATCAAAGCATACTAAAATTCCATTAAAAATACACCAGCAAGCTTCCACTGAATTAACAAAGTAGACAAGCGTGTAGTAGATGTGAAGGATGTGGTATGACCTCCCTCCTGGCAATCTGCAAAAGCCTTTGACAATTTAAAAATAGGTGAGGAAAATGAGCGGGATCAGCACAGAATCAGCACTATTGATTTGTATGAGTATTTACCCGTGCGGAGGACTTGGGCAGGAACGTGGTCAGAGCTCGAGGCAGTAAATCCTGAGCGGGTCAAGGTTTAGTGGATGCTTGAATAAGCCAAAGGACCTTCCTCCAATACATGGAGGTTTAATGAGTTCTTAAGCGCAGCAAGTGAGTGTGTTCAAGAAATTAGGCCAAGGTGACAACACAAAAAAAAAGCTTTCAGTAAAATTCAAACTGGAGGCCAAATCACATTTTTTTGTGATTGGTAGTGGAAGCAGGTGGAAGGAGTGATGGTGGACAGACCACTGAGCAGGCCATGGTTTTCAAATGAAGGCACGCTAATTTAATTTGTAAAGCACATTTTAATAACAAGGCAAAGTCAAAGTGCTTTACATAAAACATAAAAGACATCCAAACAAAGTATAAAATATGTCCGGTACATGAAGTAATATGAAAGGACATTTCAGCAATTAAAAGAGTTAAATAGAAAATAAAAAAATAGCATAGCACAGTTTAACATATTAATCAAAAGCCTCAGATTTTGTTTAATAGAGCCTTGATTCAGCATTGATTTTTTATTTTGGGGGGGGGGGGATTTAAAGGTATATCTATCCCACATACTTTATTCATTTCAGCTTGGATTAACATCCAGTAATTTTCTATTTTGGAGCATGTCCATATAAAATGACTGTATGTACCACAGCTATTTTTACAGTAGACATAAAGAGGAGCACATAGAATTATATTATTATTATAGCAATGACCTGTAGTTTTCTTGGAGTTTGTTCCAGATATGTGTTACATAAAAAACGGAAAGCTGCCTCTCTGTGTTCAGTTTTGACTTAGGGGACAGAAAGTACACAGTATATAACATCATACCATAGCAGAAGAGCAGAAATGTATTTTGGCCCTAAAGCAAAAAACAGTCTCTCCAAATTCTTGTGAGGCACAAGTCCTTGAATTCTTGATATATTCTTCAGGTGGTAGTAGGCTGATTTTTGATTTTCTTAATGTGGCTGTTGAAATTCATGTCTGAAGCCATCACTCCAGCAACATTTCTGGCTCGGTTTGTGTTTTTTAACATTACAGATTGAAACTGAGCGATGACTTTTAATCGTTCTTCTTTGGCTTCAAAAACAAATTACTTACTAGTTTTATCTTTGCTTAATTGAAGAAATTCTGGCACATCAAATCATTGATTTCTTCAGTACAATTACTGAGTACTTGTATGGGATTGTAGTCCCTTTGGTGATATGGTTATGTCAATTTGTGTGTTGGTTGGATAAATATTTGAATCTGATATTTTGTTGTTTTTTCATAATTTGAGCTAGTGGGAACATATTGACATTGAACAGAAGATGCCCAAGGATGGAGCCTTGGGGAACTACACGGGCCATGAAGAATATATGACACAAAATTAAAAGGAACATAAAGGAATATAAAAAGACATTTCAATTATACGAGTTACATCAAAACTAAAAATTAAGATAAGACAGCAAAGTAAAAGTTATAGTGCAGTTTAAGATATTCAAATCAATCAAAAGCCTCAGATGTAGTTTAATGAAAGGCAGAAAAGGCTTCAGCCTTCATTTAAAAGAACTGAGAATTACAGCAGACTGGCAGTTTTCTTGGAGTTTGTTCCTGAAATGTGGTGCATAAAAAAACTGAAAGCTGCCGTCTGCTTCTGTTTAGTTTTGACATTGGGGACAGAGAGCAGACCTGTCCCAGACAACCTGCAAAGTCTGGGTGATTCATAACCTCTCAGGAGATCAGAAATGTATTTTGGCCCCAAACCATTCAGTGCTCTATAAACAACCAGCAGTGCTGAAGTGAAGTGATGTGATCCACTTTTTGGTCTAACTGATGTCTGATCAGTTTTCAGGGAGACCTGTAATGACACTGTTACAGTAGTTAAGTCGAGTTAAGACAAATGCACAGACAAGTTTTTCCCTAATCTTCTTCCTTTAATTCTTGATACATTCTTCAGATAGTCGTAGGCTGACTTTTGTTTTTTCTTAATGTGGCTGTTAAAATTCATGTCTGAATCCATGAACACACCAAGATTTCTGGCTTGATTTGTGGTTTTTAATATTACGGCTTCAAGCTAAGCACTGACTTTTAATTGCTCTTCCTTGGCTCCAAAAACAATTACTCCAGTTTTATGTTTGTTTAATTTTTATGTGTCTTCTGAATTATTATGCTAACATGTTTTGTTGTTTTCCATAACCTGAGCCACTGGGAGCATGTAGATATTGAACAGGAGAGGACACAGATTGGATCCTCGGGGAACTCCACCGACCATTTTTGTCTGCTCAGATGTGTAATTACCTATAGACACAAAGTGGTCCCTGTCCTTTAGGTAAGATTCAAAGCAGTTTAGGGCCTGTGCCAAATACTCCCACCCTGTTTTCCAGCTGGTCTTGTAATATATGTCAGACAATGTTGAATGCAGCACTGAGATCCAATAATACCCAGACTGAAATTCTGCTTTTGTCTGCGTTTAAGTGGATGTCATTAAAGACCTTAACAAGAGCAGTCTCAGAGCTGTGATGTGAAATCCTGACTGAATGACATCAAAACAGACTTTTGGAGCCAATAACTTGTTCAGCTGTTGAAAAACAGCTCGTTCAATGGTTTTACTGAAAGAGGGAGGCTTGATATGGCCCTGTAATTTTTCATCAGTGATGTGTCTGGATCAAAGTTGCTTATCAGTTGGGGTATCAAATATCAGCTCCTTGCTTAGGTCAGAAAAGGATTCAAGGACCTTTTAAATGGGCATTAGATCAGAGGATGGTGAGAAAAGTTTTCTCATGCAGTGACTATTTGTAAAACAAGTGGGGCTTGATAAGTGGGAATGATCGCTAGGCCATGGCATTCAGATGAAACTGCCTATCAAGCCGGTGCACCCAGCCACAGCAGTTTAGCCTACGCAGATACAATGTAGATATAAGGCCGTGTCAAGCTGTCGAGTGTCTGCTCTTTGCTTGGGTGAGAGTAGGATTTAAAGGCAGCTTAAAGTTAAGTTAGGTCAGGGCTAGAGAATGGTGTCGCCTGTCAGAAGGATCAGTAGATTTATGATGGCACAGCCTGATACACACTGCAGCTGCAGGGCCTGGTGATAGATCAAAACATCTTGCAGCATGAATTCTGGGCCTCCCTAGGAATACTCACCCAACTTTTTGGCACCTTTTGCTGTGGACTATAACTATAGCACCATTTGGCTTCATCACATTTTATGCCAACTTTTATTTATTTATTTATTTTAATGGCACACAAACGCATATTGCCTTCAGTTGCAGATTGAGAATCAATTTCATCAGACAGTATGTGCTTATATTTACATTTTAGGCATTCAGCTAATGCCGCTAATCCAACTCAAATTCCTAGATTAATATGATTTGTTGTTGGACCTCTTTCTGGCACAAAATCAAGGCCAAAATATTGTGCAATTGTGTTATTCTTGATGCATCACTGATGGCAGAGGGTATCTCTTGTACATTTATTGTATATTTTTATCTCTCATGTGCTTCTCACTAAAACCAGTTAGCAGGTGTCCCGGAGATCCCTGTAATCTACTACTTGCACAAAAGCTGAATGGAAATACAGACCTGCTGCATAGTCATGAAGCCATACAATCATACCAATCATTTATGATGGAACCATTGTTTAAATCCAAAATGTTTAGATAGTCTCAACACACAGGTGAGCTTATGTTATCTATATTTCTATTTGAGAGTACAGCCTACAGTATGTGGTCATCATGTGATTTGCTGCTTGTTTGACAACAGCAGCATATGAATTACTATGGGCCGATAGAAAAATGTTTGAATGTTTGATTTGTAATGACAGGAAGATGCTTTGGTAACTGTTTTGGCGCAACCTACCCAAGAGGACTTTCACCCAGGTACATAACATAGAGTGCATCACGTGTCTTCTGTCATGTGGCTTTCGTGTTGCTTCTGTGATGTCCCATGACTGATGCAATTTAACATACTTACTGTAACCCCATAGTCTTAATCTAAACCTACCCACACGGTCAGTTATGGATATATAGTGGTCAGCCACCAACATTATCAGCTCCTCCATGATCACTCCCTTCTGACCCCCGATACCTGCTATTTCCGTGACGCCCGCCCTCGCCAATGAACTTCAAGAAGCAGAGCAAAATCTGTCCATGTTCATGTGGGCAGCAACCGCTTCCCCTCTGCTGCCTTCCCTTCATTGAAATGGCTGGGGGCGGCGAGTTACTGTGCGGTGGTGAGAACAAGCCACAACAGAGATCACTGTCTAATTTCAAAATAAATCTTTTCAAATTAGTTGTTAAAATGAAAAACAAAATAGCCCATCTTCCTGATGCAACTTCTACATGTGCACTTATATTTCTGTTATGTGCCACACATGTACAGAAAAGAGCATTCGCATTATGTTCGTCACAAACCAAGACGAGCATCTGTCTGTTTACATTTGAGACATTCGGAGAGATGTAACTTGGACACGCTCATGTGTGTTTGTTTCATTGAACTGTACACTTCACACACTCGTCTCAAACTTTGTCCGTACAGCTGATTCCTTCAAATCCAGCCTTCCTTACTTGCTCCTCTTTTGACAGGCCCACAGGCAGCAAATATTAGGAATACCTCCTCAATACAGAGTTGCACCAGCATTGCACCATCTGTCTCTCAGTATGTTATGGCGTAAAAGTTGCTCAGCCTGTCTCCTCCCTTCCATCTTCTTCTTCCTTTCATGATTGAAGTGCATTTAATAGAGGATACAAACAGAGCACACTGTACTGTAGATGTCGGCTGGTTTCACCTGATTCTGTTCACAGAAATGCAGGAGACCTTCTGCACAGAGCTTTTAATTAGCTGTGGGTTGTTGGTGAAATTCAGTGCACCATTACTAAGAGGAGCCCATTGACTGTAATTATATGAGTTTTAAATGGTAATGAAAACATTAGACAATACAGTCTAAGTGTTTACAAAATGAGCCATTTGTCTGCTGTATCAGGGTCAGGTGTTTTGCTGGCAGGGAAAATGGGCAGTAGCTTTGACCCTGTGTGTAGGGGCCAATCAAACCAGAATGTTATTATTTTTTAAATTGAATTTCAGAATTGAAAAACTGCTGCCAAAAAGCTTCTGGACAACACACACGCACACAAATAACCCCACAAAACAACCAATGTTGAAGACACACAGAAGCAGCTTGATTCATTTTCCCTCTGTGAAAAGAAATGTTTGCAGCGTATCATCAACATTGCAAGCATGAGTAAAAGAATGAAAATTGCTCTGAATCACAGAATCACTGCAACACAAAATCACAGAATTTTCTAACATGTTTTGAAGGCCTTATACAGGGGAAACCTCTTGTCGTGATCACTATCCAGGTCTTGTCTGTCCAGGTCAAACATAAAAGCAGATGATCATTATAAGTTTTTGTCTTTCTCTTCATATTCAGTACACAGTCTATCATTCTGCTCCCCCAGTACAGCACAGTAAAATTCCATGATCAAATATGGCTCGACTTAATATGAACAATGGCGCACACTACAAGTGAAGCCCATCAAAAAACATTTACTAGCCAGTTGTGTGATTTAAGTAGCCCTTTTACTGACTACATCTGGAAGCCGCCAAACAGCCACTGTGCAAGCGGACATTAAAGCTACAGTAGGCAACATTGTTTTGGTATAATTGAGAAATAATTTCATAAAAACCTTTAAGCATATTGTAAATCAGGTGTTCTGAGAGAGAGCATTTCTGCACCTCCTCTATGCCTCTATTTTCAGAATTTTAGAGAATCTGTGCTGGGCCATAGGCTTGACCAATCACAGGTCTTTTAGGACCTGGGGGACTCCTCCTACTAGAGCAGCTGCGCGTTCATGTTACTTCGGTCAGACCCAAGTACTAACGGCTGCGACCTGCGGGAAGGCGGGGCTGGACGTCCAGCGCCGCCCATGTCACGCACGTTACACATCCAGCCCCGCCCACATCCAGTGCGTCATTATGGTGTGTTCAGGGAAAGTCGGGATTTCTGAAATTCGGTCGACACAGCGCAAACTGACTGTTGGATTTCATGTTGTTTTTCCCTACTACATAAACATTTACTACACGAATGTTTAAAGATAAATGGAAATGTTGAATTACTTGAAATGATTATTGAT